>WIWV01000144.1:35424-63295 GCA_014839625.1 Penicillium ucsense | reverse complement strand
TTCGTTCCCTTACTACGCGAAGAGTACGTATCCTAGTGAATAGACTGCTTTTCGATATCTAGATATAAATATAACGGATCTCCTCGAATCTCAACGGATAGCGAATGCGATCTAAGGAATAGTCTCCCTAACCGATAAGGATTCGCGAAATTACACCGAAATATTACTTAGAATACAGAACTATCTTACGGAGTAGTGGTAGGATCTATATAATCGTAGCTATCAGAAGGATAGTTTAATTTATAAAGTTTTATCTACGATATAGACGGCTACTAACAAAGAGAAATTCGGTCTCTCTTAGAGGAAAGTTATATACGAGTAAGGCGAGGTATATATTTCGAAGCTGTACCTACCTTATGGATTAACCGGTCCTACGACTAGTCTCCGGAGAACGGTTCTACCTTAGTTTATAGGTATTAGAGAGGATTATAAGACCCTAGATAGTCCTGAATCCGGTACTTAGTCTGAACTTTCGGTATACTATCGCGATTTTTTATCGCCTAAAAAGACTCCCTCGGGTTAGTCTAGTCAGAAATATAGTAGACGGCTTACGTATCCTTTTTTAGTATTAATTCGACTACCAGATTCGAACCTAATTAGAGATACGCTTATCGGTCGCGAAAGGTAGGATTCACCTTCCGTTATTAAGGAGTTAGATATCCTTTTCGGTCGGAATTAGCAGCGAGTATACTAATTAATTCAAGGATAGCGCGACCGGGTAAGACGCGCCTATCTACGATATTTTGAGATAATGGTAAAAACCGAAAGGCAGTAATTTAGTACGTATTCTTATTTTCTACGAAAAGAGAAGGGCCTATCGGTTATACTATAGTTTATACAGACCGATAAGCCTACCTAAGGGTTTCTAGGAGAACCTGCGTTAAAACCTACGTTATAATCGAAAGATACGGCTAATTAACTAAGGGACGGTCTATTTTAGGGAGAGGAGGTTATATAGTAGGGGATTCGGTTATATATACTTAGAGTAGTTTTCCTCTGGAGGTACGGGTGCCTGATGGCCTTACAGTCTAGAGATATTATTTAGTCCTTGCGATACGGGATTCGGGATGGGAATCATCAACCACCTCTCGGTCTGATAAACAGTTTGTGTCTAGACGGTCTTTACAGTCAGATTCTTTACACTTACAATATCATACTCTTTTTGATTCCTGCCTATAGTTCCTGATATCAGACTACGCGATCATCTTGGAGGATTCCGAGACTTGCTTGCTTATGGTTTTGGTTTGTTTCCTCTATGACTCGACCTATCTGGTGAGATCAGACTGCCTTGAGCATTCCCCTCTTTACTAGGTACTAAAGCTGTTATACCTAATACCTTAAGCAGATAACCGGACTTTATTAAAGAGTCACCCGCTAATATTATATAAGATCGGCCTATATAAAAGGCCGTCCTAATAGCTATAAACACGACTATCTAAAAGGTAGCTAAGGATAAGTAGTTAGCCGCGACTATTAACTTCTTAGATATAGGAGTACTTCCTTATAATAAGCTCCTATCTAAAGTAGTAACTCGATACTCGGATTACCTCTCTATATAGGACCGGGAAGATACTAATAACCGCTAACTAACCTTTATATATAATAATAGACTAAAAGTCCCCTATCTAGAACTAGTATTTAGGGGTGATCTAGTTAATAAGATATACTTATAATATAGATATCTAGGATAGCCGGGCCTAAATAGTATCCTAAGACCGAGAGCTTAGTAGCCCTAGATAAGAGTAAATATAGAGACTATAGTATATAAGTACCCTTAGTACTAGGTTTCTTAGGGATTAAAGAAGGCCCTAGAATAGGAAGTAGTCTACTACTTAGTAACTAAAGGGATTAGGCCTTTCTAGAGATAGGAGACCGATCTTATCGGATAACTACTAATAATACTAAATAGTAATAGATAGATTATTACGGTAATCGACTATATAACCGGATAGCCGGTAGCTAGAGCCGTCCCGGAAGCTACGGAAGAAGCGCTTAGAATCTTCCTCTACGAGGAAATCTTTATAAATTACAGAGCGCCTCTCGAGATCCTCTCCGATAATAGTTTAAACCTCCTTTCGGGTATAGTTAGCTACTACCTAAATCTACTAAAAACTCGGTACTAGCTAACTACCTCTTACTACCCCTATATAAATAGGAAAGTAGAAAACCTTAATAGTCTACTTAGCTATATATTAATAAAGTATCTTATAGAAAAGCTAATAAAGACGTAGGACCTATATCTAGCGTAGGCGATCCTAGCTATATAGGTCCGGGAATATACGGTAACTAGGTATAGCCTATTCTTTCTAGTTTACGGGGTCTACCCCCGCTTACTAGGTAATAACCTAATAAAAGAATCCTTAGTATTCTACACGACGGCAAGCGGGGGGCCGAAAACCGCGCCCATTCGCCCGCTGTTCTGCGGTCCCTAACCGCCTGCCTGGCTGCGGCATCCTGCTGCCCCTTCCGGCATGGCGTCCCGCTGAGGTGCCCCGATCAGGGCTAGCGCCGCAGTGGCCGCTTTTATCACCCGGCCCTCGGCCGTCCCCATCTATAAAACACTGCTCGCCCTCCCTCGACTCGTCGACGCACTTTCTCTTCTGCTTCCAACTCTCTCGACACCCCCTTTCTCTTTTCGCCCCCACTGACCCATGCGCATTGGCACTCGCACTCCCCCTCTTTTTGCGCCCCGAAATGACCTCGCAAATTGGATTCGTCGGACTTGTAGCTCGACCCGCCGCCGCTCAGCCCCGTCCTGGGCTGCGTCGACTGAGATGCTAACCAGTCGATCAGGAGTTGAAGCACTGAGATGACCCCCTTTCCAGCCGTTTCCTGTCAGTCTATACCCGGCCTTCTACTATTCAAGTGACTAGTGTGGTTGATCATGGTACAGAGCGACTCGGAATGCGTTTTCTCTGAGCCTTTGTCGCCGGACATTCCTCTACTTTGTCCGCGTCTCTCAAGAGTGTCTCGGTCCTCCTCGCCACCGGACCCATTCATCTGTATGGCTGTTGCAGAAGTTACATCGCATAGCCCCCGGCGTCGCCGGTTCACCTGCACCTGCTCGTCCGTGAGCCTTGTGGCGGCCTATCGTCGCCGTGGTAGGTCTCACCGGCCCCGCTGTAATGAGCCGGGTGATCCTGGACAACTCAGCTCGGTACCGTGAGCCAATAGCGAAAATCCCGCGTCTGCAATTAACTCCAGAGCTAACGAGCGTAGCCTGGGTGACTGTTGAGTAACTTAGCGAAGATGGCCTGACGTGGTCTTGTCGAACCGTACTCCTGGCAGTGAGACTGGGATCGGTATAGTTACGCGTTTAGGGGCGCTCCACAATATGATTACCGGGTATGAAGGGAATACCTAGCGGGACATAAGAGTTGCATTCTCTCGCAAGGCTGATCTCGTGGGTATAAAGGACACTGGCAGTCCTCCCGGCACTTTAGCACTTCAATTCGCTCTAAGTTCTCCCCTCCCCTTTCCCCTGATTCCATCTCAATCGCAGCACCCATTCCCCTTCCTGCGCCCCTTTGGCGAACCCCTTCCATCCCACTTCCCAACACCTTCCACGTTAACCCTGCGCAAAATGTCAAGCGCCAGCTATCGCTTCGAATCCTTTCGGCCTTGGAAGCTCCCACAGGACAAAGGACAACCTTTGCGGGATCGACTCGGTGTTTCTCGGTACCCAAGCCCGGTCTCCCTTTCTGCGACTCCTTCTCCCTCCAATCTTAGCAATCCCATTTCACAGGGCCAGGAGATATATGCTCCAAGACCTGAGCGGCATCCACTACCTGTTCGCCCACCGGCAGAGGTTTGTTTCAATAGCGGTCCACAACCGAACGCTCAAATCACTCGACACGAGCCGGACATGTTAGAGCTACCATCTCCAAAAGATCGTGGGCCCGAATCCTTCGATTTTGAGGACTCCCTATACTTTGGCGGTCCTCCACGCTCTGGAGACGGTGAAAGTGCAATGATATTCGAACAAATCGTCCCGGATTTAGAGCACCAATCCCTCGACTTCGACTCCAGTAGCCGGGACCTCGCTTTCACTCCTAATCAGCACTCTCAATCTGGGTTACTTGAAAGCTCTATCGAGACGGGACATTTCCCCGAAATCCGACAATCGATCCCGCAATCCTAGACGATCATAATTCCCGCGATTTTGAGCAGGCCCAAACAACGGAAACTACTCCTGTCGCGGCAGCTATTTCAGGCAGAATGTCAGTCGAACACTCTCGCTCCCCGGTTCGAAACTCCCATCGCCACAGCAGACGACATAGTCCTGGAAGGTCGGTGAAAGCCGGTCGGTTGCCTGCCAAAATCAGCAAAGTTTCAGTTGTTATCGATAATCGCCCAAAATCTAGGGCCAGTCAGTTCACCCCAGAACTCGGCTGCAAGAATGTGTCGTTTCCTACCCTCCGTGCTCAATTCTCTGCCCTTTCGGTCGAGGAAAGACTGCATTTCTTATCCTGGCTTTTCGAGGGTGCCTTGTCTCATTGCCTCCACCCGCCTCCGAGAAGGGAGAAAGTCTCAACATCCAGATCTCAACACGCAGGCGAGAGTGCTCAAGCGGGGGAAATAGGATGTGCTCCTCCCTCGAGAAAAGGGTTATCATGGTCCGAAGAAGAGATTCGCCTACTAGTGAAGCTCAGGGAAGAAGAAAACCTTGCTTGGTCGGAGGTGACTGAGCAGTTCAGTCAGAAATTCCCTGGAAGGACTCAAGGCTCCATACAGGTGTATTGGAGCACAAAGCTTGGGAAACGACAGTCGTTGCCAACGGCAAAAAGGATATAGTCAATAGTTAACATCGATTTTCTTATGTAAATTGGGAATCGTGTGCGTTGCGTGTCTCTATTTCTCAGATCCTGGAAATGATTAACTACTTGCTTTGACGATTGTCTCGATTGTTGACCGTGTTGTCATTGTTCCCTACTAGAAAGCCGTGGGAAGATGGAAAGAAATTAAGAGTATTCAGCAAAACGTTCTCAATGGGACATCTTCAGGGCCGTCCAGCTTGGGTACAACCGGCGGGTATTTCGGAAATTCCACGAGTTTATGTCATGATCGAATGATCTTTATCGACGGAGGCCACTCCTGGTGTTGGTTCCGCCTGAATAATTCAAAGGCAAGCAAAACCATGTCCTTTTTGGCCAGAAGCATAGTGAATGGTTCTTGCGGACCAGCATCTTGATACAAAGCAGCTTTCCGAACTTCCTCCTCAGTGAACCAACAATGATCGAGATGCTCCTGGCTGATCTTGACGGAGTCTTGACCGAGTGGCTGCTTCATCTCGTGGGACCAGACTCTTCCCGCCATTGTCTCTTCGTTGTGATCGATGATGAACCCGAGCGTTCGCATGATAACCAGATTGCCAGTCTTTCTGTCCGTGTGGTAGAAGGCACATGAGAGAGCCATCCCCGTGAATCTCGACGGCCAGATTTGAGTCTCCTCTCCACTTTCACGTGCCGCCGAATCTAGTATAGTCCGGTCCTCGTCATCAGGACCACCTCCTGCCGGCTCCCAGGTGTTGCCCCATGAGCTATTTTTGCCGTTTCGTTTGATCAACAAGACTCTAAGCTCGGTTGGGCTGTCCGGATGGCAGGTAAAGATGATGGCCATAGCAGTGAAGCGCTGGATATCGAGAAACAGCTCTCTCAAACGATGGAGAGGGATGTTGATAATGCCGGCGTCGATCGACTCGGGGAAGGAGCGGTACCCCGAGGGAGAGGCGGTATTGGTCATTTCCATTGACATGATTGAGTATGAGCTAAGAAAAAAGGTTGAACGGAAATCTGGCACTTATATAGTTCCGCCCTTGTATTTTCCGACAGCGAGTTGATTGCTATATGAGCTTGGGTACATCCTACATACTATAAAATTCGACCCAATTAGGCGGCAATGGCATCCGCCGCTCGCTATCACACCGCTCCCTATAGGGCCTGTTCTATGCTATCAGTCTAGGCCCATGATACACGGTCTGTTAACGAGAGAAACTGGCCGTTACGGCTTCCCGGTGGAATGACTGAGGAAGTGGCACACGATGAGGTCTGACCGTACGGGCCTTAAGAACAACGATGATTGGCTGAGTTGGACATCTACTCCCTAGCTGACTATTTTCACAGTATTAAGGACGACTGAGGACAATTGAGGAGACTGGTCTGAAAGAAGGTAATTAAGATTTAGTAGATACTGTATGGAGAGAGACAGAGAGAAGCTAACTAAACTATGGCCCGGGAATGACACTTTGGAGATTGAGCCCGCTCTCGAATGACTTTTGAAGCTTTCCCGGTATCATCTGTCGAGTGGCTTATAACAGAATGTAGGCATCTGCCACCTGAAAAAGATCACCACTAAGTACCTTTCCTCCACCCGTTCCGAGGCTATAGTGCTCTGTCGATGTTTTTCAGCCCTTAAATCGTCCTTGATTCACCGGTATGTTTCAATGAAAGTGCCATCGCAGTGGCAGGAAGACACAGCGTATTTTTGATGATATGGATATTGTCTTCTCCAAAGGTTTTTGATTGACCCTCTTGAGCACGTTCAAAAAACATGACTGCATCATCTAGGATGCCCTAGTCCCAGTATGGCCCTGCAGGACCACGAACTTGTCCTGTACTTATGTCCAGGTCTAGAAGGTCTTCCGCCGTCGGGAACCGCGATGGGAATGCAGTATGGCCACGTTCACTCATACGCAAGACCTAGTCGCTGAATACTGGGTCTCGATTTCTGCGATGAGGCCAGGAATATCCTCCCAGCCTCGTGCGTTCGTCGTCACTATGCGGCCATGCGACAGTGAAACTGCGATCCTGATTGAGAATGCCCTGTGGGCTCAGTCAAGTTCGAAATCAGAGAGAGAACAAGGTACCTACATATAAGAGAGAGTAGGCACGGATTGGCCTAGTTGTGGTGGGCTTTCACAGAATTCTCAGTCAGTTGTGAGATGCATACAAACGTTGGAAAACATACGTATTTACGACGACAAGCTTTAGGTTACCCATTCTTGGGTTCGTCTGAATCTCTTGGGCCACGCATTGTTGCAGTGTCGGCCCCTCTAGCGAAATGAGAGACCCCTCCCGGAGTGCACAACGGGTCATTGCTGTAACGTGCCTGGGCCAATGTCAGACTATTTCGTGTTAGCTATGTTAATCACTTACAGCGGCTCTCCCTGCGGTGAAAATGATAGCCATTCAACACAAAAATCGGAAGTCAAGTCCGCCAAATCCTCAGGCGAATTCGGGTTCACTTCCACGATTTGCCTAATTGATGTTGCTGATAAAATTGGGCGTGAGTGAGACATTATGAACACTATGAGAATGGAGATGATCCTAGGCTGTGGCATGTTCTTTAAGGCTTTATAAAGTGGCCGGAGTAGACTTTTACCTTTCTCGCGACTCTCAAAGGTCCTATGCAGAAGCAGATTCCGGCCTGTCTGTTCGTATTGGAAAGCATCGAGGATCTTGGTAAGGGTCTTCTGGTGCACTGGTGAACTCCAAAGACGATTCATGTTGCGTGCCTCGATCTCTAAGCTGACTCTCGTGCAATGTTCAAGCAATTTTCCACGTAGCAAATGGCAGAGAAGTATAACCTTGTCTTCGTCTCGTCAGCTTTTAGGATGCAGTCAGTAACAATCATCATACCATTTTTCAACATGCGCCGAGGATGCATAAAATTTACACCCTCTGGCCACCATATTGGCTTTGGACCAGAGTATTTCAATTTTGGCGCAAACAGTCCAATCCAGCTGTATGCCAAATCTCCACAGATATCGTAAGTGAAATCGCTGAGCCAGTCTTTGTAGGATCCGGCTCGAGAGGGTTGATTATGTTGAAACGAAGGACAGCTCATCTCGGATACACTGAGGAACACTTCCAAAGTTGCGAGCTGAAAAACAAGGAACGTTTTGTTCGACCACGGGTACTTATACGGCCCTTTATTTGTATTCCTGTTGTTCATTTCAATTGCTCATGCAGGCGTCTAACCTACACCACCTAGTGCTTTGATTGATCATCCCTTAATTGTGCTTGTGCTTCGCTAAAGGTAACACCTCCCCAGCAATATTCGGCCTCCATTATCTTTGACTAACTACAATCCGTTGAATGCAAAGGGGAACAGACAAGCTCCGCTTCTCAAGTGCAACTTAACCACACTAGTTTGTCTTTACAGTTTGTATTCGATCCGGTACGAACTGTGTTACGTTTCACGTCTAGGCCCTGGTTTAGATCCGTCGAAGTAGCTAAAACAGTATAGACCAGTATGTCGTAGAGCGAATGGGATCAAAGATCTGTGTATTGGTTGTTGTCGGTGGTGTATGATATAACTTAGGAAAGTGTATACGAGTGGATCTAACCAAATGTGGCTAGTAGATAGCTGGAACAGACTAACGTATCCTTCTTGGAGTATATGCTCGGAAAAGATCTAACTCGGCACATATTGCTTCGTCAGCTGTAACGGGGACGAAGGAGCAATCGCGCTTTGCAGTGCAGCCACAGTATGCTCAAGCTCCTTAAGGCGTCGATTCTGCTCCTGAACCTCCTCAAGTAGTTGTTTGAATTCGTTACGCAGATGACCTTTATCATTTGCCTCTGACAAGATTTCGCTTGGAGAATCATCACGGCAATTATCGACAAACGCCGCGGGTAAATGGTTATCGGGAACACCCACCTCGGTAATCCAGGGATTGACAACCGTAGAGGTACCGCGGTTAACATCGTCAGTGTGTCGATGCCGACGGCGCAGGTGTTCTCGCAAGTTTTCCCGCCGTGTAAATCCGTTCCCAGAACTGCGATTGCAGTCCGTGTAGGGACATACAATCGGAGTTATCGCGTTGGTGTATTTTTTGTGCACCTCACGCTGATGGCGTAAGAGACCACCGGAATACGTGAAGCCTTGTCCTCTGTTGCAGCCTGGCTCATGACATCTGAAGGGACGGTCGTGCTTATCCATATGCTTACTGCGGGAGAGAGTAGTTAGCGTCAGAATATAATACAGGAGGATAATGACATGGAGCTACTTACCTCCATTCACAAGGACGCCTAAACGTTGGCGGCATAGGCTGGCAGTCTTGATGGTCGCAGTAAATCTGGTTGTCGGCGTTCCTGGGAAGGGCCCGGGTACGCACACGCTGACGCTTGCCGTCCATGTTGTTGATGGTTAATTGCTTGTTAATTCGGAAGTGTTGTGGAAACTACCCCGTTGAAGACAGAACAGAGCTATCTGGAGCAGCTTCACTTAAACTTGGAAATGAGTATTAGGATGGTCAGGTTAAAGGCACACTCAACTCAACTTACGATAGTATGACCGGCAAGACCGGCGAGACTTAATCGTTGGGATGCTTAGATACTTAAAGAGACATAATTAGGACTGATAGTGGTTCTGCGTGACGCCGGTAGGTTAAATATGTTCATGTTTTGGCGACCTCGTACAATATTTGTCCAAAGCGAGCTTGACTAGTCTCCCAGTGGTCAATAGGCCTGTTCAAAAGCGTGAGTTTTGCATTCATCTAAGATAATTGGCGTTTCTCTTACAGCCACATTTGATTAAAGGGATTTAAGCCAAAAGACATGTTGGTACAGCAATGCGAAGCATTCCCTCCTTCCTGATTCGCTTTGATAACAGAGCTTCCCAAGGCACGAGTTCTTTGGCCGCACAAATCTTTACATGTAAAGAGAAGAGGTCACTGATAGACTGAGGCTCCCCACGAATCCACGATCCACCACGCACAGTATCTCTGCTGCCATCATGGTACACCACCGAGAACACAATATCAGGTGTGTTAACCGTATTGTGATTGTACAGTATGCCGCAAAAGCATTCGAAACGCCTCACCCTATCCAACAAGGCAATGTCCATTATTTTGGGCTAACAAGTGGTTATTACATACCAAAGGCGTGGGGAGGTGGGAAATAGATAGATTGCACAAACCTACCCTCTGAATATTGCGCCTGCCACCGGATAGCATCTCGACAAACTTCACAAATAGCGGCCGGTCTTCAAATAATATATCCTAACTGGCGTTATAGCGGGAAGCTCAAGGATATCACTATCCATGCTATTGCTTGGCTGTGAAGACTCTCCGCGAGATCTGCCTTGCGAGGCCGTTGGCTCTGTGGCCCTTCATAGTAAGAGACGAGACTAAACAATCAGATCTGAGAGTAGCTTACCTGAGATAGGTTTGATTTGACAAGTAGCTGAGTCTGCTTCAACTCTCGTTTGGATTGGATTTTTTGTACCGTAGACAGGATCGGGTTCATATACCATGCCCTCAGGCGCATGCGAAATTGTAGTGCCAGGGGTCTCTCGATCCAAGTCCTCATTACGGCCTTGGCCCTCTTCTCCACCCCAAAAGGAATCATTATCATTGTGATAGAAACCCAGGGACTGAACGCAATTGGCAAGGAAGGCCGGAAGAGAGAAAGTGGGTAGACAATCCATAACAGAGGTGGTGCGTGTCTGACGTTGAGAAGGTATTATCAGAGATAGAGGTACCCAGAAGTGCGTCAGTGTCATTGATATATAGATCTACATAATTCGCAAACTTCAGTAGTATCCGTTTCGTTTTCTACAATCCATCGTTCTCATTCAAAAGGATCTGCACTGTCATGGTTAGTACCCACACTCCTCGAGAGAGCTATAGTACTAACTTCCCAAAGCCTTCTCCGATCCCTCGGCTTGTCTTGGCTCCTCCCGCAAAACTGGCCTTAGAGGTCCTGGTTTATTCGAGAATTGGTTCACCATATTTCTGGACTTGGGATCCCCCAGAGGACCTTAGCCAGGATGCTAGGTTACTGCTGGACAAGTGCAAGGCTTTAAAATACTTGAAACCGCCTGAACCTATCAACGAAAATGTTGTCGCCTTACTGGAGGAGGTGTTGGGCGGTTCGAGCTATGATACTGTTCTCAAGTTAGCCCTGACAACTTGGCATTTTGAACCCTGGCATATTGAGAGACCGCCTTCTTCAGCATCGAAGGATTTAATCTCCTTCTTGAGTCAGCCCAATAAAACCGTGATTGAGATACTACAAGACCGATATAGAAGCATGATGGGCCAGGGAGCTATGTTGAACGATTCCTTCGATTTTTTGCTGGTCTTAAACTGAGTCCAAAATAAGGGGCTGGGAGCTTTGTCTAAATTATTCTTATGTACTCACTATGACATAGCTCATCTAAGCATTTATCTTTGCTTCATGTCAAGATTCTGAAAAGGCAACGAAGTCAGGAAAAGCCACTGGTGACCAAGGGCCAAAATGTGAGGTCAAAGTCACCAGGGACAGCTTGAGAGGGTGGCATAACTAAGGTGTGCGAAAATTCTCTTACATATGTGTTGAGAAGCTCATCGTTCAGACCAACGACGCAATCTGTCAAGCCCAATAGTACGCCGTGCGCGTGACCCGGTCCTCCGTAGATCCTGGAGGAGGTCCAGCAGCAGCTTAGCATTTCGGGTGAGAGACTCCAGGTCAAATCAATTCATGGGAAATTCAACTCTCAGTTCCAGCAGCTCCTTGGAGCTATTCTTGCACGACCAGAGGGCCCGTGGGCGTTCCATATCCGCTGCTTGCTGCGCCAAGACGATCAGAACCATGTTGCTGAGCTGGAGAAAAACGATGGCCCCGAACTGTCTAATCATATCCAACTCCAAAACAGCAAGATTCAGGAGGACAGCGTCGTAATCCTAGAGAGGAACGGCCGCAAGTACCTCTTTGTCAAGGCTCTTCTTTCTGGTTCCGTCCACGGGACTAAGCTGGGGGTGGACGGCCTAGGCTTGCAAAGCTCTGTAGTTAACGTGATCAATCAATATGAAGCTAAGAAGCAACATACCTGGAGTCGGGGTGTTGCCGGTGGCATCCTGGCTTTCTCATTTGACATAGCTGCGTCTGAGTTTGAATCGGCGTTGGTGGCGGGCGATAAATCAGAGCAGGCTACTCGAGCGGAGTTTTGGCTAGGATGTGGTTGCATGCATTTGGCGATGACAGGGGTAAGGTCTACGGGGCCCTACCCCTGCTGGATACCAAGGCAGAGCGGTGGAATGGATGAGAATAGGAGGGCGGTTGTTTGTGCATAAGGTGAGGGCTGACCTGCGGTGATAAGACGATCGGTATCAGAAAGAGGCTGAACGAACGGAGTGGAACTCCAGTTCAATGCACACGAAAGGATACGGATAGAAATAATCTTCACCACCTCCACATCCTACTGAGTGACCAGATAAGAAAGGCATAAGGAGACTGAAGCCTAAAATAGTACAAGAAAAAGGAGGCCGATTGGTAAGGAGATCTCAATGATATACCTGCACAGACCTAGCGATCATCATGATCGACAATGACCCAGAGAGAAAATGCATGTGGGTCTGGGGCTATGTACGCCTGATGACAGGGGTAGGGCCTAGTAAGCCCTACCCCTGTCTACCCAATCACCTGTTATCCCATTTTCAAAACTTTCCCCGCTCTCCCTTGACCGTCTTCCCTCTTGAACATTTCCCTTCATCTTCTTCGTAGAAGATGGATCCGCATAGTCCCTTCTGTTATGTCTCCAGCTTGGAAAGACATATCCAGAGCCTTCACCTGATATTGAAGGAATGGGCGGCTTATGTGCCGCGGGATGTTGTTCTGAAATCCCAGGTTTCGTTCGTGATCAATCCCCAAGTCTCCCAGCTTGAATCTTCACAGAACTCTCCGAGCAGCCAACGTCAAACGACCTTGCCTCCAAGTCCACCCGAACCAGAAGAAACATGGAGGAAAACATTAGGTTCCTTCATCAAAAAGATACCTACCGCTGAAAATTGGTCCAAGGCCATATCCCCCGCAACTCTCAATACCGAGTCTCTCTCATCACTCTCCATTCTGGAGTCACTGCTAAAAGAGCCCAGTCAAATTGATCGAGACCATTCTTCAGTACCAGTTATCCAACGTCAGCATTCAAACATACTCCATACGTTGGAGTCTTATGCTTCACTCACGAAAAGATGCGCGGATGATGCAAAGCTGGCGAGGCTCATTGCTTCCTATCAGAAATTCCTGTTCGGCGCGCTTTGTCACGTTGCATGCTGTCTCGGTATCGACGAAAATATGGTGAACAAGATGATGGGATTGATTTCAAGCGGCGGCGCTGAACACCTCCGGCAAATACGGCTTGCCGCGGCTTGGGGAGCCGCGGCAGTCGACAGGCTTCAATGCAAGAGCAAATGGGGCATCAGAAGTGGCGATATTCTCTTTTACTGTCGGTCTGAGTTCTTTTTATTCGTCTGTTTAAAGCTGACCATAGAATCTAGTTACTCCGTCATTCTCATCTTTGAGAAACATGGCCAAAGGGAAGCGCTCGATAGACGTCTTCACCTCCTCTCTGGCCCAATCTCGATACACAGAGATGGGTACTCGGCTACCAAAGCTTCACACCAACAACCTCTCGGTTCCTTGCATAATCAAGTGCATATTTGGTAAAACTGTACAGTACGTGCAAAGACATCAAAGTGCCGCCATTTACTAATATTCGAAACAGACTTTCTGACATATGCAAATTTTTACACGCTGATTTTGCTGTCGCCCGATGTACATTCAGCAAGTGGTATATGGGACGATTTGGTTCGGATGTTTTCGATCATTTGGAACGCTCAAGTCTCTTTTATCCTACGATAAATCAATCTCCAAGAATCGACTGGGAAGATCCAGAGGGCGGAATGATCTCTGCGGAGAATGTACGGAAGAGACGACGTACAGAAAATGGAGTCGGCTCACCATCTAAAGAGACAGCACTGTCCGATTTAGATGACCAGTCTACAACCAATACGCCGGGTCCGCTGATTTCTATAGACGCTCATGCAACCGCTGACGAGGGTCGTATGAGTCCTCAGTCAAATCCATCGAGTGAGCTTCCCAACCCAATTGGTTTTCCGACATGATGCTGACTCTCTCTACTTGTGGAACAGACGTTCCGTACGTTGGTACAACCTTTGGAGACGATTTGCGGCAGCCAGCACAGGAGCATCGAGTCCTCTCTGATGATACAGATCTACCGTTAATGGATGACCGGCAGGTAGGATGGGCTTTGCCTCAAGTGCAGCATTACTCAAGTAAGTTGCAGGTTCGCAGATAGGTGGACCAACAGCTTAAGTCCGTTCAGATCATATTCCTCTGCAGTTGGCTCGATCACCAGATACAGCGGATGTACAGGAGCATTCGTATTCAGTTCCGTCCTTCAGTGCGATATCTGAGCTCCCGTTTTTGCCAAATCCTGCCTTTCCAGCTCACCACCCTTCACCACTTCCGTCTAGTTCGCTTGACTATTGGCATTCCTTCGTTTTCTCAGATAACCGGCATTCCTTCTCCTGTATGATATTCGACCTCATGCCAGGATATCATATTGTTTCCCTGCGCCAAGTAACCACACAGATACACGAGTTCAGAATCTCTATCAACCCACTCCATTCTACCGAGTCGCCCTTCGCGAGGGCTATTCTTGCGTCATGGTTGACAAGGGACACAACCGCGTTGTCTTCGTGAAGGAGGACTGCTGTTAAAGTGCCGTAGGGTTCCCGTGGGGATGCTCCGTTCGAAAATTTGATCAAGCTTGTCTTCATATTCTGGCCAGACGTTAGCTAAAGCGGTAAGAATGAAGATTCCCGCATTTCTGATACCTCCTTTTGGAAGGGCCGAAGGAGTTCCAACGGGACATTTCGACACAATCTCATATGCGGCGCATCCTCAGCTGCTGAAAACTCTGCTTTTGGCAGCCAGTCGCTCAGGAGATCGCAAGAATCCTGATTAGGTTTTTCTGTAGTCGGTCGGAGGTAGGCCATGGGTCCATTCAATGAATAGCCGCTAGCACTGATATTAAGTGCACATGGGCTGTATCGATCGCTTGATTTCTGCGTCAAGATATTCGAGACGATCCATGTTCTGCGATCAGTCAGAGGGCGGGGTTGGGCAGAATGTACGGGAAAAGTGCACGTGAACAATGGCTAACCCCACTATGGCACCTTCTCCACTATTGTTTGTTATTCGATATTCTGATGATCAAGTGTTTCGGGGATCTGCTTCACAAATGCTCCTTTTAATCCGACTGAATTTCCGCTGGTTCCAAGGAGAATAGCGAGTCTGCTCAGTCAGTCATCAAATTTACGAGCTTTGATTATCACTAGTGCTACCTTAGCAAGGAGAAAAACCTATTCGCCTCGGCGGGTATCCATGGAGGACGACAAAACAGTAGGTGAGGAATATTGCCATAATGCGGCGAATATTTATTAGCCGTGCTTTGTTATTTATGGAAGCCTAGTACAGTACAGTTTGCCTGCTCATCTAAGGCTTGGCGGAGGAGGCATATACCATGGAATATCCGTCCGAGCCCACCTCTTAATTATATCTGTACCATGGCTGCCGCTCTCGACTGTGGGTTCTCTACTAAGGGATCTCACTAGTGGACAATTTTCTTAAGCCGCTTATCCACGAGGTTGCATAGTTGCGGAAGCCGCGAGGCAGAGTTTGGGCCCAATGCCCAGGTGGCTAACTATGAGTCGGGTTGCACTTGGCTCAAGTCAGCCGTAGAAAGTCATCAAGTGCTAATTAGGATGCACAGCAATCGAACTACTGCCACCAGGATTGGGAAGAAAATATTCAGTCTGTGTCTCAAAGTAAGCACCGCGGCTTCGGCGCTGATCGGAGTTTCTACCAATCATAGGGTGCCTGTTCCCGTTGACGCTGTGTTCCATCTGTCGCGCGCGACCGGTTTCAGTTGCAAACCTAAGATGGAAAATGTACGGCATCCTTTAGCCTCTCCAGTTTTCAACGCGAAGGTGCAAAGAATAGATCATTTAAAGTTCGAAACATGTTGCAAGCGCGTACGTGCGACATTCGGTAAATCACATCTGGCTTGACACTCACTCCAGTTAGCCGCCCAGCTGAAGCACGATCACGGTCGTGTGCTGTAGCATGACCACTTAGACGTTGTCGGTAGTCCAAGAATAGAGCATCCCGCGCAGTGATTGGGATCCAAGTCTCTGCTTCAGCATGCTCCGGGAGTGACCCAACAAGCTTCGGATTTGATTCAACCTGCTCTATTTTGTACGCGCCGAATGACACATCTCGAACGGATGCCAATTTTTCCCCTCCCGGGTACATAAGTATAAAGGGTTACACCGTTATTCTTGTCCCAAACCAGAGCTCAACTCTTTACTATCGAGTATATCAAGACAAGGCTTCACTCACAAGGTAAATACTCTTCATGTTTTGTGATAAAACACGTGTTGACGGCAACCAGCACCATCGTCCACATGCCGAACAAGTGGAGCAAGGTCAAGGACGCAGTCCTCAAACATGCAAATGGCTACAAAAAGCTAGTGCGACCAAGTGTTGCCCTCCACAAAACCGCTTTCCCTAAGACCGCGGCAGATCTCGAGAGTCTAGGAGTGCGTTTCGATTTCGCAGGTACTATCGAGGAGAATGGGAAGAAACTCCATAGATTCCAGGTTCAGGTGAATGCGGGCGACAAAATCCCAACTTCCTGGAAGCAGTGGAGGCAAAAACACGAAAAGGGAACACACGGAATCGTTGCAACCATCAAAGTCCCCGACGGTGGAACCAAGGAAGATGTCCAGGCAGCTCTTGACGCGGTCGATAGTGAGATCGACTAGATGTACTCTGCTAAGAGGCCTATGAAATGTCAAGTTTGCCCACTTTTGTATTTAGTTTGTACTCGGCCAGCATCCGAGGCTGCGTATCCTCAGAATGGTATCTGGCGAAAGTGATTACCTATCCTGTCGCTTTACTATCGGTCCATCAAGGTGGTGTTCCTAACATACCCTCTGAACCAGCGCCCTCTTCAATCAATTCAATCTCGTCAAATATACTTGATTGATACCTGTTCACGTTTATTCCCCACCGTATGCATACTAGCCCTTAAGGTTTTGCGCAAGCTTTCAGATTGACTTTTAAGTGTCTCGTGATGGTGTCTGGAGCGAGATGGGGTCAACAAAGATAGATTAACCACAGGTGTGCCTCCACGTCTGGCGTCGCTGGCCACTGTTCAAAAAAATGCAGATAGGACATTAAAGAGTGATGCTCGCTGCATCATGCTTGGGTGCCGTAAATAGGTCTTATCTCGTAGCAGGTCGTGCTAGATAGTTCACGCGTAGTCGATGAGCAGCGTGATATGTTCCTCATACAGGTGTCACATTTGCTATGGCCAGAGATGTCGTAGCCCCCTGAGTGCGATAGTGACCTTCGTGGCTCATTAGACGGCTTGTCATATGTTTCTTACGGTAGCGTATGGTCGAAGACCACCCTGGGAGTTTTGCGGTCTGGAGGGTTGGTAGTATTTTACTGTTCATGAAGGGTCGGCCCCGGCTCTCGTTTTGGGGTGCGCCCCTCGGCCCGTGCACCCACCACTCGGCCATGGATTACGATAGTTAATGAGTGAGGTCGCGTACGTGCTGAGTAATACGCGTGCTGCCCAGAGTTCGGCAAGTTAACCTTGGAAGACCCTGGTGTCAGATAATAAGGGCAGCTTTGGAGTAATCTTGAAGCTGACAGCCATCTCTCGAAGATGCGACACTTTTCGAGATATTTCAGTCGATCTTCGAAGTCATTCCCCAGGAAGATGTCTTCTTTGTGTGGTAATCCTGATCTGTTCGAGTACACTTCTGGGCGTTTTTTGTGAGTCGTGGCGGTTCGCTGCTGAACGCGCTATTTGCAATAAACTGACTTTTGCGATAAACTAACGAGCCGCGATAAATAGGTTTAACGAAGAGCTTCGCCGCGCCGAACGCCGTATCCAATTCGACATAGATGCTCTTGCAAGGGCGGCCTGCCATTCTGTCGGCCGCCGCCTCAATGGCGTGGCCTCGATCACGAAACTCGCCGAGGGGGGCTTCAACCGTGTCTTGCAAATCACGTTCAATGATGGATATGCAATTCTTGCAAGGCTGCCTTACAAGACGACTGTTCCAAAACATTATGCAGTGGCCAGTGAAGCTGCCACGCTCGCACTTCTGCGTGCTCATGGGGTTCCGGTCCCTAAAGTCCTTGCGTATTCTCCAGATCAGACAAACGCCGTTGGAACTGAATACATTCTACTTGAAAGACTTGAAGGAACACCCTTAAGCGACCAGTGGTTCTCCATGGATACCAAAACTCGGGTCAAAATAATGAGACAGATTGTTGACGTGGAGAGACGGTTCATGAGCATCCACTTCCCAGCAAGCGGAAGCCTTTATCACCGCCGTGATCTTGACAGCTCACAACACGTTATCCCAGTCTTGGATGACATTGTCGTTGGCCCAACTGCACAACATGAATGGTGGTATCAGGAACGGGCCTCTCTGGAGGTTGACCGCGGCCCATGTGAGTCGCCATCCAGGTGTGCCTGTTTTTCCTGCAAATATTGATTTCGAACCAGGGAATACCTTTTCTGCATGCTTCGAAGCACCCGCCAAGCGCGAGCTAGAATTCTGTGAACGATTTGGCAAACCACGCCTACACGTCGAAAGATACCTGCGAGAAATACACCAGTTCCGAAAACTCTCACCTATTCCGTACCAACATCTCCTTACCAATTATTTGAAGTTAGCGCCTTACCTCGACGTCCCGTCCGACCACCGCATGTCTCGCCCGACACTTCGCCATCCAGACTTTTCACCTAACAATATCCTGGTGAATACCTCCAACGACGTGGTAGGGATCATTGACTGGCAACATGCAGTTATTCTGCCACTCTGTCTGTGCGCTGGAATCCCGGATCATTTTCAAAACTGGGGCGATCCATTGTCTGAGACATTATCTAAGCCAGAGGTCAAGTTGCCAGAAAATTTTGATAAACTCAGCCATGAGGAACAAGAAACTGTTCAAGAGACGATGCGGAGACGGATTGTACATTTTTATTATGCTGCGTTGACCATGAAATCCCTGCCGGACCATTTTGACGCCATCAGGACCGAAAACTGTATGCTTCGAGCGAAGCTTTTTCATCATGCGCAGGCTCCCTGGGAGGGAGACTCCGTCTCATTGAAGTATGCCATGTTGCAGGTGCTCAAGAATTGGCCTATGTCGCTGGATGAAGAAGCACGGACGAGATCTGTTGAGTGTCCAGTTCATTTTTCTGAGGAAGAGATGCAGCAATGTTCGGAGGATCATCAGCAAGAACAAGAGAAACTGAAGGAACTGGGCGAGATGAGGGAACTAATCGGGACAGATGCCCTTGGCTGGGTGTCAGATGAAGATGAGCTTAATCGGTGCAGGGCTGTCATCCAGAGTATCAAGGATGGGTTGATGGAACATTCAAGCACTGAGATGGAGAAGATAGCGGTCCTCTACCATTTTCCTTTCGATGATCATGAAGAAAATTCGTGATATATTTTAGTAATTCAGCTCTCGATTTTAAAGATGCCGAGAAGAAGAAGAAGAAGAAGAAGAGAAGGCGGTGTGGGAGCAAATGTCAAAGAACTTAATGGAACACGGTGGTCATGTAACATAGTTTCAGATAATCAAATCCCGATTATGGCCTCATCTACCGATACGACGAACCTTCCTTCATAAATAGACTCCTCACACTTGGAACGCAATCTTTCATCAAATAAGGTTATCAATTGATTTTATCGTCAGTGAATCGCTTAGCTCATCCCTTCACAGCTCTGGCCGATATCCCTGTCCACCATCCGGACGGCCCAACCACGCTTCAGAGACCTGCTAATCAAAGGAAACTGGAAAAATAGCTCTTAGAGAACACCTGGGAGACAGGAGGAAATCCAGGCCCGAAGAGCAGACCGACGTGCGAAGCGAACAGTTCCATTATTCATTCGTAGGCACAGATGCCATGGAAGCAACGGGTGCAGCAGGTCGTGCTTTAGCTAGCTTAAAGCCTTCGCCGTATCGCTCTTGGAAATCGGACAAAACTTGATCTTTCGGTCGCTCGTCATAGCTTGAGTGAGAATCTCCTCCTGAGGGCGGGCGCTCCTGGTTCGCATTCCCGAAGCTCATCCTATTGATGTCCTTGGACAATTGCTGAAGCGAAGCATCATTAAGATGACCTCCAACTTGCCTTGTCCTCCACCCTAACCCACGGTTTTTGCCGTGGATAACTTTCCCGTCGGTGGAGACCATGAACTGGATGGCGTCGCCAGTTGCATAATTATCGATCATGCTGACATTCTCACTTAAATGGGCTCCTGCCTTCGAGCAGATGTGCATGCATTGACGAGTCGTCTCCCACTCTTCCTGTAATCTGATCATGTCTGCAATGTCCTCCTGAGAAGCCATAGTAGTTCTTGACTTGGTCACGATCCGATCCATTAGCGCCTTGAGATGTGTTTCCAGCTTTGCGGCCGTATTGGAAAGACTATACTTGCATTCCTGCAATCCCTCGTTGGTAACCGCTTCCGATACGCTACTCGATGCGTTGTGCTTGGTGGCGTCATGAGTAGAGTTCTGTGTTCGTTGGATTTGATCGATATGGCTCGATAGCTGTGCACAAATTTCAAGGCATTTTTGCGTGCTAAGGCGTTCTTCTTCCATTATTTGAAGTTCTCCTGCATCTGCACTTGAGTCATTTGCATTATGAGCAATGATCATCTCGAGCTTTTCATCGATAGTCTCTAAATGAGCTTCAAGGTCGCCAGTGGTTGTCTCGATCATCTCCTTGTAACTCTCGAGGCTATCGGCCGTGATCGAGGATTGGAGGCTAATGATCGATCATATTAGTTTACGAGTAACCTTCCCTGGGTAAACCAACTTACAGATTCGCATCAGTAAGAGCAATGATGATGGTTGATTTGTAACCAGCCATCATCCGCCTGAACCCATCGATGTCTTGGCCCATGTACCTCATTTTGGCCCAGTCACGAAAGCTCGTTCTGCCGCCACTAGATCTGGTTGAACATTTTCTAATCTCCTCTTCAAAATCCCGACAAGCATTCCCACACCGGAGAAGAGGGCGTTCAAGAGCTTTGAGCTTTGAGCCGTCATTGGAACTGAGTGTCTCGTTAAGACCGCCAAGAACTTCATTCAGGGATTGAAGTTCCTCGTTCAAATCGCGTACGCGTTTAGGGAGGCCTTGGTAGCTCTGGACAGTGTGATAGAGACCGACGCTGGACTGAAAAGCGAAAGTTGCCAGGGCCACTAGGCCAGACGCTATGCCAACCGGTTCTGCCATTTGTTTGAAGCTGCTTGGTACGATAGGGATTGCCAGACCTGTTGGAGACTGTTTCTTGGTTGTTCTCCGGGGACATGAAATGTCCCGCAACTTATATTGCTGCGTTGGCCAAAGAATGTGAGTTTATCCAATGTGAGGAACGTGTAAGCGCCCGTCATGCTACTGGAACGAAGTGAGGTGAGTGATCGTCGAGGGGAAGGAGTTGTTGTGGGACCAGCGATCGAAGGTCCAATCATAACCCACTAAACCTTCGGCGCATCGTAGCCCTCACCGCCCAGTTTTCCATGTTCCCCGTTGGTACTCCTTTCTAAGCCTCACACAAAGTTCCGGGCGAAACTTCCCGCGAAGGTCGCTACGGTTAGCCCTTCGTCCCGTACGTGCCCTCGATCTTCGCGCCCAGTGGGAACTAATCTTCAAAAATTGCATCACAGTGTTTGCTGTTCGCGCGCGTCTCCGAGGCGCTTCCTTGTCGGAAAAGTGATATCCTGTATAGTTACTACGTCGTGGTCTCAGAGGGTGTTGAGATCCTGGCGTTTGAGTTTGCTGTAAGTCTGTCATTTTGTCCCACCCAGTATAGTTATGATATGACACAGATGATGCAAGCAACCTAGATGCAGGTATCTCACGTCACTCGAAGTCACGTGAGCGTTGTATCGCGTCGGATGGACGAACACACGAATGATCGGCGACGCTAGGCGCCCGATAACCCAGCGGGGAAACGTTCTGGTCCGCGCGCAAATTGTCGAGCTTTTACTCCGTACAATTTTCGGTACTCCCCATCCTCCACCGGGACACTTTATAAACAGGACTAGCCAAAACTGCCTCGCCAGTTATGGGTCAGTTGAGGTTCAGGTACATACATCGTCGGGTTCAGAATTTCGTCAGGCAAACTATCGTTCTTGTTTCCCATATCCACTTGCTCTTTTCTTAAGTTTTTCGGTCAGGCAAGAACGGCCTCAAGCGTGAGTGTATTCTCATGTTGTGTATATAACCATGTAAAACTCCGTAAACTGATTCCATTTGTATCATCTCATTCTACGTTAACCCAACGCTAGAGGAAAAGGGCCTCTACATAAACGGAGACAAAGCTTTAAAAAGCGAGCAGGCGGTTTCCAGGTTTATTCACCCATTCCTGAAGGTGGCCTTGGGCTACACCGGATACCGCCTCAGTGCTAAATACTTGCCAAACTTGAAGGGGAGCAGTCTGTTGAGACTCCGTGGCTGCAAACTTTTCCCACTTTTGTACAGTCTGCCGGGTAAAAGCTTGAGGGAATTCGCCGGTTGTCAACAAGTGGACCACCGCCGCATCAAGCGTAGGGTAAGGTTTGACGATATGCGGTTGGTCGTTGAGTACATACGCGATCAATGCATCCAAAGAAAAGTGGGTATTATTTCTGCATCTCAGTCAGCGCACAGCAATTTTTTCCCCAAAATAATGGCACTAACATTTTCTTCACTGCTTCCCTACTACATCGCAGGAGAAAGCTTGGGCCGAAGAATCGGGCACACCACCACCAATACTCACCAAGTCGCTTGTTATTGTGGAAGGACTTCTTCAATCTTCTTTTGTTCAGCGCCGACAGGCCACTTGTGTTGCACAAGTTGTTAGTGGCAGTTTGTTTGAGAGCAGTCGCCACAGTACCGCGTCTTCTTTCGCATTCAATTTCTCTTTCATACAACAGAAAGAGAAGAACCCTTGAAACAAGCAGCCTCAAATAGTGCGTCTCGTCTTCATTCTGCAAAGTCACCAGATAGCGTATGAGCCCGGCGCGATCAGGCGACGAGTTCGTGCGCGAGGTCTGGTTAATCTTCCAAGTCGCCCCGTTCCAGAAGCCAGAAGCGAACCAATGCCGGGAATGTCGTTCCAAAAATATTGGAAAGTCAGGCATGAGAAGATGGTCACCTGTGCTACGTACTTGAGATCTCTCCCTTTCGGTGAGTGTTGAAAAGGTTACGTCCAGGGGGCTGGGTTCGTGTGTCAGACTGTGGTCCGCAGGCTCGTGAAGAGGACTTTCAGAACTCGAACTGAATGAAGACAAATCATCACAAACGGCCAGGTCTTCGTCATCAGCGCGTAAGGAAGATTGGGACGCTGCTTGTATGCCGCCAGTAGGTAAGGTGGAACTATGACTTGCTCTTCTTGCTGCTGGATCATCAGTTTCTGGGGTGTGCTTTCGTTTGCGACTCTTGCTATACCCACCAACCCCCATGTCATCATCCATCTGACGAGATGCAGGAGAAAGAACATTATCAGGATAGGAGAGAGGCAAACCAGATGCAAGTGCTATCTCTGAATCTGCTGCATCTGTAACATAGCCGTCTCCGGGGTGGTGGGAATCTTTGGGTGATTCTTCAACACCCGCTGGGGCTCTGGGCTGAATTTCCGAGTTCACATTTGGCATATCGGAAGAGTCCTGCAAAAATTCATAGGCATCTTCCAAAATGGACTTCATTTCTTCGTCCCCTAGGTCGTCTTCAGCTGCAAACACGGGATTATGGTCACGCTCGGGATCGGGATGAAAATTTTGGAGGCGCGAGCCATTTGAGTGGTCTTCAAAAGAAAGATGATTTAGTCCAGTGGAGGCCGATTTCGATGCATCGGAAGCGCTTCCCATGTTTGCGCAAGCAGAACTATCCGTGGGTGACGCTGAGGAGCACGGTGAGAGAACTTCAGGCTGGGTCGTCTTGCTTGAGGAAAACGTTGCGGAGTATTCGATGCGTCCTTTTGCTGGGATAGGCGTTTCTGGCGGATTGGATTGGGGTGTAGGATAGGAATGAGTGGGGTTGAGAATGGGGGTCTCTTCACGCGCAGGCAGAGATTCATTCCAAGATTTGTTGTTGTCTGCATGTGCTTCTGCAACCCCGTCTATCTCCATTTCATCTGACTGTGCCGACATAGCACCTACAGGAACATCACAAGGTGGAGCAGCAGTCGACACACCGAGGTTCGACGATTCAGGGATATCTTTGGAGGACGATCTAGACGCTGTTTGGCTGACCATGCCCGAGGAAGGACCCTTGTTATAGAGAGATGAGCTGATATCTGAGACTTTGACACCAGGGACCGCCGTTTGGGGAAAGGCCTGCTGATTGTCTGTGCTAATATGACGTTGTCTTCCAGTCCCATCCGCATCAGCCTCCTTGACATGGGAATTCTGCATAATCAGGTCCAACGCATTGGAGCTAGCAGCAGGATTCGAAGGCACTGAGGTGGACCTGACTTCCGCAGAACTTTCAACCCCAGCGGAGCCTTCACGTATGGCCGCACAATTAGTGACAGCATGGGTTGCTGGAGTTTCCAGAAGCAAAGTTGAATTGTCCCATTCTGCTGCTTGGTGTAATAGGAGCGCGAAGTCGAAATTGTTCAGTACACGATTGCCAAATTGTATCGAAGTATCTGCACCGTCGCCCCGGTTGTCCAGGCTGTCGAGAGGTTGACGAATTACGCCGGGAGCTTGCGATTGCTTGTCTGATGAATCGTGGATTCTCCGTCCGTCTACATCAGTCTCTGGTAGTGAGAGTGGATAGTCAGATCCTTCTTCAATGCCAGGCAAGTACGGCGTCCCAGTTCGATCTAAATGCGGCGTCGTGAACGGTAGGGTCGGGCCCAAATCTCTTGCACTGGCTTCGCAGTGACCTGGAATATTCCAGACTTATTAGCAGAACATCGTCTGGGAAAGCGAAGGCGTATCCCACTTATTTGATTGGAAGCAACCGATACCATCGCTCTTTCCCGAAAGGAATCATCTCCAACAGCGACGTCATCGAGGCAAGGCGCAAACACCCGAACTCGCTCGTAGAGCTGGGCGACCTCATCATGGGAAAGGGCTGACAGTACATCGTGACAGAACGCAAAGACCTGTAGGAACTATAGATACATTAGATACGCTCGTGGGAGCTTCGCCAACGAGCTTGGGTACAACGTACCATATCATCGGTCTGTCGAGAACGTAGGTATTCGAGAGATTCTCCATCCTGTTTCTTCTGAACGGGCAGGTGAGTAAAGTGGCAGCTTGTGTTACAATCAAACTCACTTTAACCAAGAACGCGACGCTAATCATTTCCACGTATGAGTTAACATAGAGGAATGGAGCTCAAGTGTCTGAAGATGGTGGTGGGCGGTTGTTGTAGCTGGGGAGTTCGAAGGGCAAAGACAGTTGCGCGGGCGACAGAGACCAAAGTGGCAGCCGATCGATGGTGGGCTAGCGTCATGATCCAGGATTTAGCCCCTCACCCCTTTTGCTCACCACTTGGTCAATATTCACCGGCTCAACGGCGGGAAAATCATTGTGATCCTGGATAATGGCGGCATTATGTCCAGTCCCAGGTGATGCGGTTGGAGGGAGCATCGTTGGGAAGATGAAAAGCAAAAAAGGGTACCAAGCATTTAATCTTGTTGTTCAAGACGGTCGATCCAGGAACGGTGAGCAGAAGATGGTTTAAACGGTGAAAACGGTGAAAAAGAACATGAGGGGGTTTAACGACTCCCAGCCAAACTATGTTAGTCAGCGTAGGTCAACAAACAAACTAGTCAAACTCAACCCGACTCTGCACAGTGCCCTACCCGAAGTCAGCCCCTTACTTAATCAGCATTTCGAGGATCAGATTCCCTCTCTAAGTAGGCGATGGTTCTTACAAGCCAAAGAAATTGGAAGCATGTGTGGGTGGATTCGTGTGCGAATTTTATTAGGCTAGGGAGTCTACAGACCCGTCCGGATCTGTTTCGAGGAACGTGCCTTAGACTCATCGGCGTTGGTTGGACCGCTCGTTGCTTCGCCTCATAACTAGTTTTACTACTACACCTGTGTAGGAACTACTAGCACTAATTGGTTAATGACGTGACTGCCAAAGAGACGCAACCACAGTGACAGCAAAAAATTGGGGAGGTCTTCCTAACGCCTTTCCTCAAGTAAATATGCCGCCCCGTTCCCTAGCCTTCAGATTATGGAGGCCAGATCGGCAAGTATTTACTAGAACCACTACAATACGAGAAACAACAACGCACAGGATTTCGGTAGTCTCTTCTACCTAGAGAATATCATGTTGAGAAGGGGGCATTTATCTCTAAAGGACTCAGAAAATCCCTTTTTCGTCTAGCCTATTTATCAAAGCAACTCTCCAAGCCATATCTGTGACACGAGCCTAGTCTTTGGAAAAGAGTGCATTCTGCAGCGAATACTGAGACTGGAGAGGAGAGAGAGAAGGAAGAAGTGCTGGAACTGATGTGCCTGCCTTCATATTACTCGGTCTCCTCTGACCAGTTCGCTCAAGACTACCCACTCTATCTACACACTGTTTCCCAGCGTCACACTATCGCTGGCTCCAAAGCGGCACATAATTATGTAAGTTGTCTTGATCAAGACAGCTTATATAATCAGTTCCCCAAGCGCGAATGATTCCATGTGTTAGAACTGATGACTCGCTTGACCGCCAACCGACAGGGAATGACGATCCTACGTAGTGCACTCCTTGGTGTGACTCTCAACTTTTGATCCCGAAGCTCGCCTTTCTTATCCGAAGTTCAAGCCACCCAGAGGTCCGCGGCGCAAGCAAATGCCTAAGAGTTGCTTTTCTAATCGATGCTTCAGAGGCCTCGATCAGTATATTTATTTACTTGTCTCTGGCACGCAACAGTGCGATTTGCGAATTCCGCCTAGCAAGCTTACCGAAGCAATCGCTCTGTCTCAAGGCAGTGGTCCACGTACTGTGACGTCGCGCAAGGTTGGGATGATCAAGAGCTTCATTAAGACCCCGACCAAGCCTAAACAGTCCTGCCGGTTGAATTCCCCACAAACACCGGTTCAACTCGACCTGAATCAGGATCATTTTCTTCTGTACATGGGTAGCTGGAAAAATGCAGGCAAAGCATGGCGTTGTCGGATCTCTCTATAGACCCAGACATCTCATCCTGGTTCCCCTGAGGCGACCCTCAATGGATCGGAGTGGGTCGCTGCGGCGCTTGGTCCGAAACCAAACCATCTGTAGGCTGTGGTGAGCTTGGCAATGATGACTGCGACGCCATGTTTAAGGAGCTTGCACTCTTCTGTTGCGTTGGCTACATCATGACGAATTGGCTGCTGTCCCCTGTAGCTATAGCGTAGGTGACTGTGGACGTATGGCTTCTAGGCAGAGATACTCTGTAACCCCTCTTTGTTCCCATGTAGATACCAAAATGGCTCGGTGTGGCCACCATACCCTTTTATATTCCAATCTTAGGATATACTTGCATTCCTAGCAATACTGACAACATATATGGCCCCCTCCGGCAGTCGCTCCGCAATGGCACCAGGATGGCTAAAGTAAGTCGTCCTGATTATGGATAATTTGTATGGGTAGTTGAAAATAAAGCTCAGCATTATCGGATATCGCTATCGACCCAAACACTGATCCCTCTGCCCTCTACTCAGGCGAGTCTCAATAGATTCACAGTGGGTCCCTGCTTAATTCACGTTATGAGACAAAAATGTCACATTAACCGCCCTCATACGTCACTGTATGGGTCGGGTCGCCCGTTCATTTTCACAAGTAGGTAGGCAGTCAAAACTTTCCGAATGAATATTTATAAATGGGGTTTTAATACTACTGGGGTTTTAATACTACTGGGGTTTTAATACTACTGGGGTTTTGATACTACTGGGGTTTTAATACTACTGGGGTTTTGATACTACTGGGGTTTTGATACTACTGGGGTTTTGATACTACTGGGGTTTTGATACTACTGGGGTTTTGATACTACTGGGGTTTT
>WIWV01000144.1:0-35417 GCA_014839625.1 Penicillium ucsense | reverse complement strand
TGATACTACTGGGGTTTTGATACTACTGGGGTTTTGATACTACTGGGGTTTTGATACTACTGGGGTTTTGATACTACTGGGGTTTTGATACTACTAGAGTTCTAAAATCACTGTTGTATTAAAACCGACCAATCGTCAATGAGGATTAGCCACGGCAAGATGTACATTGCAGCCCCAACGATGAACGGATCTCATGGCCTGTAGGGACTTATTTGGGTGTATCGCCGCGATAGTGCATGTGGTATCCGTTACTGTGAAGGGACCGCTTTTCACTTTTTCGCAAGTGTGTTGCAGGCGATTCAACTATAATCAGCCAGTTAGGGTTGAGGATGGCTCACAGTCAAAGCTGACAGGTTAGCTGATTTCACCTGAGCCTACAACATAATGAGGTGCGCAAGTGTTCGCAGCTCCAATTATTATGCCAGCATTGGTCAATCCTACAGTACAATCACATCTATAATCATTCCATTGAAGAAATTGACAGATCCAACCTGCCTAATTTGAGGATTATTATTTAGAGAATGATAATATGCTACAGTATTTAAAATTGTGGCTAGCAAAAAAGACATTTCCACAAATAGATATAGGTCACGTGCATTTGGTATTATCTGGAAGCCCCCATGCCTCGTCGGTCGTGATCAGGATTTTTCCTCTTTCCCGAGAAATCGGAAAGAATTGGAGACTATGGGTAGCGGACAATAGCTCCTGAAAACCAAGCCTTCCCACTCTGCTGTACGCCCCATTCCGTATCAACCTTGACCTTAGGCATGCTCGGTTCCTTTTATTCCAGGTTGAAGCTGAACTCCAAGCGTAGTGGACGACGTCACAAGTCTAGATGCAGTAGAGAATTGCCGAGGCAAAGAGAGATATAACGTCAATTTGTGTATATTTCAATGCGAGAATCGCGACCGTGTGCTTTGAAGTTCCTCTTAGAATTCAGTGAAATCCAACATGGCTCACAACTCCTGTTCCTCGGGTCAACAAAAATCTACCCCAGTAGTAGATAGATATGTTGCTACAGGTTCCACGAAAAATCTCATCTTTCCCTTGCGGTTTGTAGTTGAAAGAATTTGATATACTCTCGCTCCTGAGACTCTTGGGATACATTGTTTGCTTACTAAGGGCGACACGTAAAATTACAATACAGACGACCCTGTAACAGATCTGTTCCGTAAACAACCAAGTCCAAATTTGACCTTCATACAGTCAGTTGATTTTGTTGGACATGGTATATAGAGCGCTTGGGTGTGACCGGAAAAAGTAAAACCGGCTCTGGAGACGGGCAACATGACTAACCCCGAGAAGCACGTGGCCAGGAATCTCTAAAATTAGAACTCCTTACATTACATGCTCATTACGCGTTGTATGTAATAGGCAGTACAAAACAATCCTTAATAAGCCGACCAGGTACCCTGAGAATTTCATGTGCGAACAAACAATAAAATTATTTCAGATTTGAGCAGTGTATAGGGTAAGAAATCCCTAATATATGTTAATCAGAAGGATCTGTTTACCAAGAAGTATAAACTTAATTTCGTAAACACCGGCTGGCTGGGGACCCTAGAACCATAGCACAATTTGCCACAGAAACCTTGTTAGGAACGGAAGTCTATTTGCGATGAAATATATCAATAGATCAACGTGATTTTGGGTGACAGTTGGACAGTATATAATAGACATAATTAAATATTGTTTGAGGTTGAGCTTGTCCATATCCCATCGGTTGATCAACTTTGCTGGCGCTGTTTTCCAAAGTATCTCAAACCTGAGCGGTTTGGAAGGGACACGGTTGCGGGGAGACGCACGTTACTCATGATAGCGTTACCCTTTCTGTATCTCGTTCCCTATCGTAGAGACACGCAGCCGTAAGGGTGAACACGAGGATCTTAGACACAATGCGCGGTCAATCATATCGCCAAGTTACAGTACTTTTAGCTAGCATGACTACGATCCATTTAGACCCAGGCGGCATCTCCATACAGTACCTATAATTAAATAACTACTGTAGTGGGGGAACCGCTGACGGGTGTGTAGTAGGCTGTTAGTATTGGGTGCTTAGGTTCTGGCTTGCGTTCTGGGCATACAGCGTTTTGTTTTTCGTAAACAACTTCTCGTTTGCGAGGAGAGGGATTCACTATTCAAGGAAGAGGCTCAGGAGATGCTTCATGGAACAGCGCGACCGTTCGTTCGAAGCAGATTGCCCTTCCTAGTCGCTCATTACGCTCAATGGATTGATCTTTTTCGCATTCTTTTCTCGAGTACCCTACAGACTACGGAGCTTCCAGAGGAATAGGGATCTTGCGCGGAGAAGCGGTCTTCTTAGCCAGGTTCTTCTATCTCTTCTGTCCCCGGTACTTTCCTCTGCTTGGTGGTGGCTATCCTATTGTGCCTCGACCTGTCTGTTTTGCTCAGACTGCCGTTAGTGCATCTCCCTGTTTACTACATATTTTCTCATCAGTAGACTATTTGTCTTGCTAGAAGGAGATTTGTCAATCCCGGGTAGAAGAGAGAAAATTCTACCGGCAAAAAAAGGTCCTACTGTATCATTAGCAAGGTTGAGTACATTTTGAAATCTCGCGAAATAGAAATGCCATTTTTAGCATCGTCGTTCATCCGTGTCAACGCTGTTACGGTATAAGTAGAGCATTATCATCTCTTGCCCTTTTCCTCAACCGTTGAAATACCATCGGACTTGACTAGCAACTGCTATATAAAATGAACCAACAATCTTCAAAAATTGTTGTAAACCTTGCGTTCCCTTCGGGACACGACGGAGAACTTAATGTCTCTACGGGCGATCGTCCTGCCTTCCAGGTGCAGCTCACCCAAACAACAGTAACCGATCCACTGCTCTCGCAGGAAGAGCCATCAGCGACTTTGGGCGGCAATGGGAAGAATGGCGAAATGACTGTTCCTATGAGGACTCTTAAAAAACGTGAAAGCAACAAATCACCTCGACAGAGAAGGTCAGCTCGAATTTTGTCAAGGGACGATGAACTTGTGGTCAAGCTGAGGGAAGAACGGGGAATGAAATGGAAAGAAATCGGAGAATATTTCCCCACAAGATCGATTGGCTGGCTTCAACAGCGATATTACAGGCCTCGACGAAGGCTGGCGTGACACATGGATTTATTTGTGGTAATGGTACGGAGTTTTGCGTGTTTTTTTTTAGTTTTCTAGCGTGATGTGTCACCATTGGTGGGCCTTGCTTGTTCTAGAATCATTGGAAGGCTTATGGCATAGTTAATAGAGATGAATGAAACACAGTCTGCACGGGTTGGATTAATTGTGTTATTATGCTGCTAGTCTTATTCTGAGTCCGTCATCAATCAGACCAGCCAAAGAACGTGACCTGACGGTATGGTATATTTGCTATCTACAGTAGTAGCACTACTGTATGGGAGTAAAGTATGCTACGCCACGCCATCCTATCCCTCCATCCTATCGTAGTAACCTTGCTGTTTGGAATGCTGAGTTCCACAGGCTCTATAGCTGAGTTGAACTTGACGCCTACAATTGGACCACGGTGAATGACGCTCACACGGCTTATATACATTATGAGAATTGTTGAGGAAAGGAAGCAAATGCTCATGTTGATATTACGTTCAACTGTGTCTCTTTCCTCGGTACGGAGATACTGAACATACAGTAGATGTGATGACTGTGGAGTTGGGGACTCCGGTCTACGCCGATTTCTCGGAATGGAGCGGAGGTGGACTGCTCGTAAAGTACTCCGTAGGTTGAAATAATTTCTGACCAAAGACCCGGGGGCTCCCAAGCTAATAGGAAATGCACGGGCCTACGCATGATATGGAGAAGGTCTCTCGGTTGGCCAATCTTTTCATCCCTACAATGTACCATTTTTGAACAGCAAGTTGATGGCGAACTGAACTTATCTCTACAATAAACCGTTTTCATTAGATTTAATTCTGACCACATCGGCTTTTTTTGTTATGACCGCCCATGTCTATGCACTTGATCATAATTCAGCTTTTGTACAGATTTTGGAAAGATTTTCCGTTTTATACTATGCCCACTGTATAATTGAGCCATACCCGTAGACTATGACCATTGTACTGTAACGCCCGCTCAATGACATAAATTCTTTTACAGTACAGTCTACTAACTAACTATTGACAGGTTTACTGACCTAGGGAGATCAGCCCTCTGTTCAAATGTCAAAGTGGCCCTGAGGCTGGCCTAGGTCCTGTCACGTTCAAGACAAACTAGCCACTCATCGGCTACATTTTACAATTGCTCGCCTTCAAATGGCCACATTGATCTGTCAATATCTGTCGATGAAATGATGATACTGTAACGTAAACACTCATAAAGTGCATACTGGAATTATTAGCGCCTTCCCGGTCGTACAAAACCATGGGCAACGCGTTCTGCTCTGTCTGCCTAAAGAATGACCGCTTTCACTATGTATTCTCTGCGACCCTCCTGGGTGTTGCGCTGCCTCCACAATTTAGGAACGGCAATCCACTTCCCGAAAGAGCCAATCCAAGCCATTTGCCATCAACGCTTATTGGGGTCTTGTTGCCTTCACCGTTTGGGCACAACAGTCTACTACAGCCTCATTTGGATGCTTCCTTGTTCTCGGTTCAAGTTGAGGGGGTCAAATTTTGGGTTACTGTCCCTCAGAGTTATTTCGATGCAACACTTTTACAGTAGTGTTGCAGAGAGGGGCGATTTGAACTGAAATAGCTACCAGTTTCCTGCTTGTAGACCTCTACGTTGTACACCAATTTCCTATAGACGACTATGAAAACCCCTTGGGATTATTGCCATTTCACCGACTCTTTCAGAAGATTATATTGCCTACTCCAATCGTGAGAATGGGATAAGACCCATATTATGAAGACATTTTACGACGGCGGTTAGCGTGCCATTTTTGTCTTCATAACGCGAATCAACACAAGACCACGGTTTCTTTTTTGTGAGAAATATCATGTCCTTATTTCCATATCCAAGGGTCAAATAGTCAAATTTTTGGCAATCGGATTTTTGGATCCATATCCGTTGTGCTTTTCCTTTCAACCAGCCTTTAAAAGCAACACTGTCAGCCCCCCATCTGATAGGTGTTGTTCCATTCAAGAAACCTCAAAAAGCAAGCCACCAACTTCCAATGGCTGCTTTGAAAAAAGGCCGAACCAATTATTCCTCTAAAAGAGAATCGATTCGTCAAAGACAGTACCGCCGCAAGAAAAATATGATGAAAAAGGCGTCTGAATATAGCAAGATGTGTGATGCAGATGTGTGTGTCGGTATTCGCATGCGGAAGACTGGTCAGGTGCATATTTTGTCAGCGGATGCCTCGGGCTTTTGGGCCTTTCTTACTTCGCAATTGGTACGTAAACTGCATGACATCACGGCATCACCCAGTAAGCAGTGCGCTAACTAGTCAGAGCTCCCATTACCCGACTCCGAAAGTGATAACAGATCCTGATTTGAAGAACACCAAAAAACAGACCGCTTCCAGAAACGCACCGTAGGCATTTCACCTCGCAGACGTTAATATGCCAAGGTAGTCTAACTTATGGTAACTCGATTGGATTGATGTGGAAAGAGTCATTGTCATTCAATCATATACTTTTGGTGCCAATAATACGAAATTATTTCACATAATTCACGATTTCACCAGAAGCTCCTTTAGTAGACTACGAAAATGCTAGTAGCTTGACTTTGGAAGAGTCAAATTGACAAGAAAATATTTGTTCGCGTGCTAGGAATACGCGATCACGCCACGTAATGCGGATGAAAATTCAGGCATGGGGGTGTAGCAGTAGCCAAGTGGGGGTCGGAATGACCAGAGGGGGGTAGCTCTAGACCAAGGGGTGGTAACTCTAGCAATCCCCTAAAGTAATTGCAGTCACTATTGTAACTACTATACGATCTAAATGTTATCTATCTACCCTTCCACGGAGAGAAAATCAAGTTGAGAACATTCTGTCTAGCCCAACGTATTAAGACACTGTTGTACCTTAGACACTTGAAAACCACTGTTCCTGGAGGCTGGAGGCACTCTTCAAACTCGTCCGCTGCCTCCAGAGTGGGGACCATTATGTAAGCTGCCTTGATCAAGTCAGCTTACATAATGGTCCCCCCATGGGTTCCCCCAAGACCACGTTTTGGCACTGCAAATCGCCAACGAGTGGCATCTTTGCTCTATGACTGCAATTCTAGCTGTCATCCTCAACGCGAAATAATTATACGTTAAATACCCTATAACCCCTGTTCCCTTGTGGCTACCAAAATGGCTCAGTGTAGCCATTTAATTCCAATCCTATGATATACTTGCATTCCTAGCAATACTGACAAACATATATGGCCCCCTCCGGCAGTCGCTCCGCAATGGCACCAGGATGGCTAAAGTAAGTCGTCCTGATTCTGGATGACTTACATGGGTAGCTTGAAAATAAAGGACCGTACGTACATAAGGCTCTGCATTATCGGATATCGCTATCGACCCAAACACTGATCCCTCTGCGTCTACTCAGGCGGCTCTCTCTCAATAGATTCAGAGTGGGTCCCTGCGGCGCTTGGGTCCAAAGACCAAATAACGCGCGCCAGTTGGCTGCAGTGAGCTTGGGAAAGATCACCACAGTGCTATGCTCGAGGAGATTGCACACCAAGTATGCGCAATGATCTTCCGTTGCACTGGCTGAAGACAAGACGAACCTGGAGCAAAACCAAAACAGCGAAGTCATGGGGGACTAAGAATATGTCACTTCCATCCGCTGTACTATATTTGGGTAATTTGCGACTGCGTGGAGTTTATTTTCCTTTGGATAGGTTCCCACACAGGCAGATCAAAACGAAAATAACAATGCATGGAAGTAATTTCCACTTGAGCTTGCGAATTTATACGCACTATACGGCAATCTTATTTTCAATACTTTCGACTCTCGAATATCTGTAATCAAATTCAATCTGTCTGTCCTTGCATCACTCAAAAAATGCTACAGTACCTCATCCTCTCCGCCACATTTATTCCCCCTCTTACACTTCATACCTGCTGCCAACCATGATAATCGACAATAACTGTCTAACTAGCCTCGTCAATCATAGCTCCAGAACTTCACCTTCCGGATTCGATGAAGACTTGCCAAGCTTGGGCATATCTTCCACTGGCTCTCGGATCGGACGAGGGTAGCATGATTCCTATTGCGGCAAGTTAAATGACGGGACAACCATAAATGTAGGATAAGATACCAGATTAGACAAGACTTTGAGCCATTGGTTCTGCGTAGATGAATCAAATATATACAGTTGCCCGTCCTTTCGGCATCGGACAGCCACGAAGACATCCGATTCACACTCAAGAACGAATTCTTTTGCCTTTTTGAATAGGGTCTTTTTACGTCTGTTGCGCTGTTGTGCTTTTGCACGAGCACTCTCCGACTGGCGCTTCTTCACACATGAGTATTTCCCGGGCATGATGTAGTTACCACAGAGACTAGGTAGTCAAAAGTTCTCCTATAAACTTGAGGTAGCTTAACCTGTTAAATACCTTAAACATAGTCCCTGAGGATGGCTGCGGTGGCTACTGCCTCAGGGAGCCGCACCGCAGCGAAGCCATCCTCAGTGACCGTATGTCCTTTATAAGTGTCTTGATTCCCGCGAGTTCTTCACCCATCACTTCCTTCTCAAGATTTACACTGTTAACTTATACCGCAGAAATATCCTATACAGAGCATGGAAGTCCTAACCATTTATGCAATTGCCGCTGGCGGCATTTTTTTGGCCCTCTTTCTGATCCAGGCTCGCTCTGTCTTCATCGACTGGACGGAATCCTTTTCGGTTCTACTCTTTCGACATCTTACTCTCCCTGTCCTCGTTCATAGGCATCGGATCTGGGGTCCATGGACTCGATCCAGCGTCCTCATTCACGTGATATATATCACTATCAACATCACGCTTGTTTTCTTCAAAACCAATTCATTGATTGGAGCTGGCCGCCGCGCAGGAGAGCTAGCCCTCATCAATGTGATCTTTCCTCTGTCAGCTTTTCACCTGGGCTATCTGGCTGACCTTGTTGGTATCACATGGCGAACTGGTCGCAAAATCCACCATGTGACTGGCTGGATGGTCGTTGCTTTGCTGTCATTTCACGTAATTGCCGAGGTCCAGAGCCAGAGCTTTAGCTTTCTACTCAGTGACATGCGTAATTTGTTCACCATGATCGTACGTTTCCCTCTCAGCATCCTGTCAATATAGCTAACAGTTATAGGGTGTTACCTCACTCGGGGTCCTTGCTCTGCTTTCTATCCCATACTTTCGTCAACTGTCCTACGAGATCTTTCTCCGAGCCCATCAGATCCTGGCTGGCATCTTCCTCTACGGCACTTGGCAGCATCGTCCAGCCCACAACAGCACGCCAAAACTGTATGTCTACATTGCTTTAGGAATCTTAGGGCTCACGACATGTTTGGAGCTGGTGAACCTGTGTTATCGAAACGGGCTCTTTTCGGGCCGCGGGGCTCCTCGAGCTCTTGTGTCGTTTACCCTCGGGAAATCTCAGGAGAACGGCAATACAGTCACAGCGGCCCATATTCGAGTCGTCTCACCTCGTCCTGTGAAGGTTGAGCCCGGCCAGTACATCAATCTCTGGCTGCCATCGGTCGGTTTATGGTCGTGGGCACAGACACATCCTTTCACAGTCACATCCTGGTCACGGGGTAAGCAGAACACTATGGAGCTTCTTGTACAACCACGACGGGGCATGACTTCCAATCTTCTCCGTTATGCCACAGTCGCTCCTGATAGCTCAGTGTCTCTCTTCGCCCTTTTCACTGGACCACATGGGAAAAGCGTGGATGTCGGTCAATATGAAACTGCTTTAATGATTGCTAGCGGATTTGGAATTGCTGCAACAATTCCATACCTCAAGAAGATGATATATGGCTATAATACCTGTACTCTTCAGATTCGCCGGTTGCACTTGGTATGGCAAATAGAATCGATTGGTGAGTGCATCCTTCATGACCTCTGGACAAGTTTCGGCTAATGAAGCAGAGATGACCACCCCAGCTCAGAGCCTGCTCAATGCCCTTCTTGAAGATGATATTATCGATAAAGGCTACGTGTGTCACCCTCCCGGAACTGAAGGTCATACTTGATACTGATGGAAAATCGGATCTAGATCCTCAGCATTTCAGTCTATGTTGAGAATGGTCTAGCCTATGATAAAACACCGTTCGGCAAACATGAGCGCGCATGTTTCTACCAAGGTGTGCCCGACTATCCAAGCATTGTCTCGCTCGAGGCGTCTGGGAGCCAGATCGAGAGGCTGCCGAATATTCGGGACGAGCGAGGCCAGACCCTGGTGATGGGTAAGTTGCTCGGGACTGATTCTGTTCGCATCACGTGCTTAAAATCTTGTGCAGCGTCCACGTCCAACCACCTTAGAGATCACCTACGGGAGATCGTCAGAAGCCACCTCCACCAGGGCGTTACGCTGGCAGAACTGGAGTACCAACCTGAGTAGAGACGGATCGGCAATTTATGGAAGTGGTAGAGTTTGGAGCCCGTCAAGCGATACGTAACGGTGGTTGCATGTCTAGATGCTATCTTGGAAGTGACCGTAGGCTAGAATAACATTCTCACTTCAACGTTGATGAGCTTGTTCCGTTTCAGTGCGGTGGGCGGTTGCCGGGGAGAGTTCTAGCGTGTGGAACGGTGGCGGCGGGTGGGGCATGTACGTCATCCGCCCCTTTCAGGAACGCCAACTTTCTCTGACCGTTCTCACCCTCTGGGGTGAGAACCTTCCTTCTTCTGGTCACCCCAAGTGGTCGAGGCGCACCCACAGTGGCCGGCAGGGCCGGTGGGTGGGGCCGCAATGTTTCGTCGAGGATCTTTTTCACTTCCTCTCGAGGACGGAGACACTCACTCTTCTTCCGCTCACCCTCCGGAGGTGAGAAGACCTTCGCTTTTCGACCACCCTGGATAGGTTTCTGGGTGTGTAGATGGTGAGTGGTAGGCAGGTGCGTCATACCTCTGTCCTTCTCTCTGGCCTATGGCAGTGTTTTCGTCCTGGCGGTTCGATCTCTTTCCAGGGACCCTCACTTTACAACAGCCCACCGTTTTTTGACCACATTTGACCACATTTTGATCCCCGGGCCCCCCCTTTACCCCAGAGTGGCTCCCTCTCGATTTCCCTATAAAAGGGCAGTGATTCCATCTCTTCCAACCAGGATTTCTCCCAACCGGTGCGTTCGCAATATTATTTGTTGCCTTCGAAACGGCGTCCTCTCGTTTACCAAATTCGCATCACTAGCCACTGACCCTTATTCCTTCGTTATCACGCTGTGTATTTTCGTGGGCTAGCCCCACTATCATGGTCATCCTCACGGTCGGCCTCGAGGTGAGTCAGTCTTTTCAGGGCAAGTTGCAGGCACTCATCCTAGTTAAAGGATTACTATCCAAAGTATGGACCAGAGTGGGACCAAGACGCGTGTTCTGAGGTGAGTTAATTTCGCTTGAGACATTCTGTGAATAATGCTGATTCTGGCACAGCTAGTCAACCGGATTGGCAAAAAATTAGAACTGATTGGGCGAATGGATATAGTCCAGATGACCGATGTTTTGATGCGAGCAGAAGGGGGGGGGTTTATCCGATGGCACAAACTGGCTACGCTCCAAGAGGGCCTCATTTCCTCAACATACCGGAATCTTGGTCAGGACATTTTCTCTGTTATCATCCATTTCCAGGTAAGTTGCTCTTTCTACGCACCAACAATATCTAACAGTGAGTTTGTCAGGAACATGACTCGGCAATGAATCTTTTTCCCTTTAGCATGGATGAACTTGGACTGGTAAGTGGATAACTATACGTTTGGTTCTGGGTCCTTACTCTCTACAGTTTGTTCGAGCTTTCGGGGACGACCTAGAACAGCTCCGGAAGCTCACGCCGACTCAAGTAAATCAAGTTGGATATGGACTTTTTGGTGCTGGATTTGTGAAAGTCTTTGGGGTACCAGAACTCATCCAGGATAATCCCGCAGCATCGCCAGGTAAGCAGGACTTGAATTCCGATCTTCTCAATCTTGTCCTGTCTAACTATTCGCTACTTTCAAAGAGAACTGTTATGCGGATGCCTCACAGCCCACTCCGTCCACTCTACCGCCTCCAGACAATGCTGGCCTACCTGCTGACAATATACGATCCACATGGGACGGGTTTGAGTTGTGGATGGACAGTCGGGCCGGTTCTGGTGATAACAAACGCAACCAGACGGACTGGCTTTTATACACTGAGAACCCTGAGAAACCAAATGCCACCCAGCCATACTTTGGAATAGCTTCACCTGGAAACACATCTACACCTGGACTCGAGGCAGGTGCTTCTTGTTACCCGACACCGCTCACCATATGTCAGTCTCCTGACGACATCGCACTCCTGTTGTCAGACCCTAGTCAGGTTATGCCCCCTCAAGCACACTCGGGAAGAACGTCGCCCCTTCCTACCTTCACACCTGGCTCCAGTCTGGGATATCCGACCCCGTCTACCATTTGTGTTGAAACTCCGCGAATGAGAGAGCACTCACCCCAGGCCTTGGGAGCTACTATGGCCAGCCAAGCAGGTGACATGAACGGACTGACTAGCAGCCAAAGGATGCTAGCAACCACAGGGGAAAACGGCTCACACCTTGCCGCCTTCAAAATGTTGCAATCTTGCAAAGTCGCACTCGGGAATGATAAAATCCGGCAGATCCTTAAGGCGGAGGCTCATCTCCTGCCGCAGGACCTTGGTAGCATGCTTAGGCCCTTGTTCGATCATTGGGATCAAAGTGGCTCCCTCGATTTGCATGCACTCGGGCTTCCTGTGCAATGGAAAGGTATACAAGCAGCCGTCGATTACCTACGAGTGCTAGATGCAGACGCGAGAACTCCTTATCTGAACCCCGTTGCGAAGCGTATTGGGTTTGTATTGCTCTACTTGAATTATGAGGAGCTTTGCAAATGCCCCGCAAAATACTGCTCTACTTCGCCATCGAAGCGTCCTGCGAGCCACGTTCTGGAGTGCATCCTCAGAGCCTACCCAGACGACCCACGCATAGACAAGCCCGAGAAGTGTCGCCGTAATAAGATTACCACATACTATGTCCGACGAGGCAAATGGTGGTGGATGCTTGCAGGCAACTGGGGAGTTGGCATACTGTTGGCAGGCGACAATTCTCCGCACGATGTTATGTACGTATACCAGCCAAATCTTCGCGTGGCTTAGCTAACCTTCCTTAGGTGTATTCATACTTTTACCGAGCCCCAGATCCAAGTTTTTGTCGCTTTCGTCCAGAAGACTCGGCCAGGCACCATTCGCATCTTCCAGGCATTGGAGCCTGTGGTTAAACTCCTTATGTTTGGGCGGGTCACGTGCGATCTGCGCAAGGTCCTTTTCGATGAGAAGAATGGCCTTCTCAGATCGGAGGAAATGGTGTCCATCCTCAAGGATGACGAGAGAGCCCTGGCCTCCCACTGGACCGAAAATTCCTGGAAGCCAGCTGATGCCAAGGAGAATGCGAGTCAAAAACTGACTGAGCTCCTCAGCTAACGTGCTGGTAACGTAGCACTAACTCAACAGTAACCCTCGTCCCCTCTACACTTCGGTCGTCCGTAAGCTTCTTCGTCTTGTTTCAGCCTTCTTATCTGATTTTTTGCGTCTATTGATTGCTTATCAATGGCCCCTAGCTTTCGTAATTACGACACCTAGAATGCAATAATTGAACCTCCGTTGGTCTTGTTTTCCCGTCTCCTTTAGTGGTTGTAGATTGATCTCTTTAATTCGAGACTGCGTATATTGTTGACATTGATGATTGAATGCTTACTACATCCAGTAGATTTGGCCATTTGCGAGGTGGTAGTGATTTACTCGATATCATGTCTTGAATGATTTCAAACTTGGCGTGAGGGAGTCTTGGAGCCAAGTTGTAGAGACACGGGAGGGACCTGGGCGGAATCGGTGAGGGGTTTTGGCGGGGAAGCGAAGGGAGACCGCAAAAGGGGGCCAAGAAACGAATACGTCGGCTCCCTTTTGGTTCCCCCCTCTGCTTAGTGAGTAGATGAAATGATTTCGGAGCAAAGGTCTGGGGGTTTCTAGCTGATAGGAAATAACGTAACTTCGCGATCTCGGGGTTCGGAAGTTTCTGTCGAACGCAGATGGGGCACAATACTGCTAGGCTAAAAATGCACCATGTGCAACATTCTTAGTCTATGCGGTCATTTATTATTCCGACAGTTTCGTGGCCCCGTCAAAGCTGCTGCCTTTGGTTGAAAATATTGGCGCATCATGATCTTGATCATAGCGATCAGCAAAGGTAATCTGGTATTTTCATAATGCGCTTGAAACTGCTAGAGAAACAGCATCCTTTTTACAGAGCCGCTCGAAATCAGTTTCACCATCTTGTTCTCTTCTCGAATTCTATTACGAAACAAGCTACTCCATATTCGGTTTAGGCTGTTGTAAGTTTATGAAATGTTTTGTAACCATAAACACGCGAACGGTGGGCCTGTAATTAACCGAAATTTGGAATACTATTATTACCGGAGAGCGGGGTTCCTTCGCAACCTCGAAAGCGACCTTTCACCACCCACCCACCCAAAGTCAATCCGCTTCCGCCATGGCATCTATCTCGTCATTCGGCGATTTAAACTCAGGATTACAAGCAGCTGTTATTAATGGAAATGTCACTGCACAGTTTTGTGAGTTGATACCATACTACAAGAAGGCGTCACTAATTGATGATACGGCCTTAGTAAAATCGGAATCGTTGAACCAAGCGTGTCTACGAGATCTACGTGCAACGGATCCTCATCACGACAAAGAGCGCATCAAGGATACCAAGGGGGGTCTACTCGAAGATTGCTATCGATGGATTTTTGATAATCACGCATTCAAACAATGGCAACACAGCCAAAGCAATCGTCTCCTCTGGATCAGAGGTGATCCTGGTAAAGGCAAGACGATGCTTCTGTGTGGGATCATCGAAGAATTGACACATCTATATGGAGATAGCGCGACTATCTCGTTTTTCTTCTGTCAAGCCACCGATATACGCATTAATAATGCCACGTCCGTTCTCCGTGGGTTGATATATTTGCTTGTTGAGAAGAACCCGTCGCTTCTCCCATATGTGCGATCTCAGTACGAGAAAGCTGGAAGGGCCCTTTTCGAGGACGTTAACGCTTGGAGTGCACTGACTAGCATCTTCACGAATATGCTTGAAGACCCGTCTTTGAAAGCTGCCTATATTGTGATTGATGCACTGGACGAGTGCACGAGTGGTCTCGACTCGCTCCTCAAGTTGATTATCCAGAAGGCTACAGTCCATCAACAGGTCAAATGGGTCATATCCAGCCGAAACCATGCCAATATAGTCAAGCGTCTCAATTCTGCCACTCAGATAGCTCCGGTCTCATTAGAACTCAACGAAGCATCTGTGTCCGCGGCCGTGAAGTTATTCATTGAGCATAGGGTGGACGATATTGCGGATGCGGCGGAATATAACCCAAAAACACGCAGCATCGTCAAAGATCACTTGCTATTACATTCGCAGGATACTTTTCTTTGGGCAGCCTTGGTCTGTAAGGAGCTTGAGGACACAGAATGGTGGCATGCCGAAGAAATTGTTCGGACATTCCCTCCTGGGCTCAGTGCCCTCTACCGCAGAATGCTCGATCATGTTAAGCAAACACGAAATGCACAGATCTGTAAGCAGATTCTGAGTATCATATCCTTAGTCCACCGCCCAATCACTCTGAGCGAGCTAGGCGCGCTTATCGAAGGGCGAATAGATGGCCCTATTGATCCCGTTATGCTTCGTCAGATTGTCGGCTTCTGTGGATCATTTGTAACATTACGCGAACAAAAGATCCACTTAGTTCATCAGTCTGCAAAAGATTTTCTGACTAAGGAGGCATCGACCGAGATACTTCCCAAGGGCGTCGAAAGTGAACACCATGCAATCTTCTCGCAATGTCTAAGCGCTCTTATGAAAACCCTTCGACGTGACGTCTTCGATCTGAGACTGCCGGGCATTCCCATACAGGATATTAAGGTTCCTAGCCCAAATCCACTGGCACCAATTGAGTACGCATGTGTCTACTGGGTGGACCATCTCTATGCTTGCAAGTATAGCGCAACCTCCGGACTGAGTTTAGAGAATAGGGAGACGCTGGATATTTTTCTGCAGCGAAAATATCTCCACTGGCTAGAGGCTCTGAGCATATTAAGAAGTCTTTCAGATGGCATACGCGCTATGAAAAGGCTGGAAGGTTTAAGTCAGGTAGGTCATAAAGACGGTACCAATATGGACTAGCTTTTAACAAAGGCCCTGATTCTTATAGGAGGACATCGAATGTGACCGCCTCCTGCAGCGAACTCGAGATGCCACTAGGTTCATTCAATATCATAGGGCAGGAATCGAAAGCAGCCCGCTCCAGGTTTACTGCTCACCTCTCGTCTTTAGCCCATCAAAAAGCCTGACCAGAGTAGCTTACCAAGGAGAGAGACCAGATTGGGTTTTGAAATATCCTATAGTTGAGGAAGACTGGACTGCCTGTCTTCAGACTCTGGAGGGGCATAGTAACAAGGTCAGCTCGATTACCTGGTCGCCAGATGGAAGCCAACTTGCATCAGGGTCGGACGATAACACAGTCCGGATCTGGGATCCTACCACCGGCCAGACCATGTCTACTCTCGAAGGTCATAGCTTCAGGGTCACGTCGATTACCTGGTCGCCCGATGGAAGCCGACTTGCATCAGGGTCTTATGATAAGACAGTCCGGATCTGGGATCCTACCACCGGCCAGAACATATATACCCTCGAGGGGCACAGTGACTGGGTCCAGTTAATTGCCTGGTCACTAGATAGTAGACGACTGGCATCAGGGTCATATGATAAAACAGTCTGGATCTGGGATCCTGCTACCGGCCAGAATAAGTCCACTCTCAACGGGCATACTGACACGGTCATATCGATTGCCTGGTCGCCAGATGGAAGTCGATTTGGATCAGGGTCGAGGGATAACACAGTCCGAATCTGGGATCCTACCACCGGCCAGAATATATCCACCCTCGAGGGGTATAGTGGATCGGACCAGTCGATTACCTGGTCGCCAGATGGAAGCCAACTTGCATTTGGGTCGGAAGAGAACACAGTCCAAATCTGGGATCCTGTCACCGGCCAGATCATATCTACTCTCGGGAGTCATAGTTTCAGGGTCACATCGATTGCCTGGTCGCCCGATGGAAGTCGACTAGCATCAGTTTCGATTAATAAGACAGTCCAGATCTGGAATCCTACCACCGGCCAGATCATATCTACTCTCGAGGGTCATAGTTTCAGGGTCACATCGATTGCCTGGTCGCCCGATGGAAGCCGACTTGCATCGGGGTCTTATGATAAGACAGTCCGGACCTGGGATCCTGCTACCGGCCAGAACATATCTACCCTCGAGGGGCATAGTGACTCAGTCCAGTCGATTGCCTGGTCGTCGGATGGAAGCCGTCTCGCATCAGCGTCGAGTGATAAGACAGTCAGGATCTGGGATCCGACGACTATTCAAGGAGTGTCGACTCTCAAAAGTCAAGGTGACTCAGTCAGGTCGATTGCCTGGTCGCCAGATGGAAGCCGACTTGCATCAGGGTCGGAAGATAACACAGTCCGAATCTGGGATCCTGTCACCGGCCAGAACATTTCCACCCTTGAGGGGCATAGTGGATCGGTCCAGTCGATTACCTGGTCACCAGATGGAAGTCGACTGGCATCAGTTTCGAATGATAAGACAGTCCGGATCTGGGATCCTGCCACCGGCCAGAACATATCCCTCGAGGGGCACAGTGACTCAGTCCAGTCGGTTGCCTGGTCTCCAGATGGAAGCCAACTCGCATCGGCATCGAATGATAGGACGGTCAGGATCTGGGATTCTGACACCGGTCAGAGCGTGTCAATTCTCAAGGGGCATAGTCACTGGGTCCGGTCAATTGCCTGGTCACCAGATGGAAGACGACTCGCATCAGCGTCAACTGATAAGACAGTGAGTATTTGGGATCCTGCCAGGAGTCAGGACGTGTCATTATTTCCTTTCGAAGAGATTAGTGGCAAGAGCCATACTTTTTCCCCGTCACCAGATGAAAATCGGCTTGTATTTAGATCCGATGGTCATGTACTCAGGATCTGGGATCCTGCCACTGGCCTGAGCGTGTCTTCTCTCAATGGGCATAGTGACTGGGTAGAGTCGCTTGCTTGGTCACTAGATGGAACCCTACTCGCATCAGCGTCCAGGGACAGAACAGTCAGAATCTGGGATCCGGCTACCGGCCAGAGGATGCTGGTCCTTCAGACCCAGTCTGTCGTTTCTCTTCAATTTGATAAATCCGCAGCAAGTCGTCTGCACACGACAGTTGGTACATTTCACCTCAGCTCAAGTGATTGTATCTCGTCTACGCCCTGGGGCTATGGCCTGAGTGACAAGCATTCCTGGATATCCTATAATGGAGTCAAGATCTTATGGCTGCCTGCTGAATATCGACCAGTTTCTCACTCTCAATTTTCTATATTTGCCACAACACTGGCAATCGGCTGCTCATCAGGCCAGGTCATATTTCTCGCAATGTCAGACCCAACTTCTCTCCCTACCCTTTGATCGGGGGTTGATATCGCCTTGTGTACCGCTTCGGCTCCACGTATCTGTATCCTTGGTTTTAGTCTATTTATGCATCCTGCAGTGAATGTTTCACTTTAAAAATCCAGTATTGTAAGTAAAGCCGATGGTAAACGTATTTTGAATAAACCCCCCACCGTGATTCTCTTTGCTTTCTTCTTTCTTGTTGAATCTGTGTGTTTCATCTGCTCAGCTGCCGAGAAGAGGGAGTTGAGTGAAGGTGGGAATGCGAGTTGCATAGGTGGTACTGTAACTGACTCCGTAATTTCACTTGTTTGCAAGGGGATTGTTCTAGACGAATCTTCCATACGGTACATTACAAGGGCTATTTTTAAACGTTTATTTACCGTTGTTCTGGATTACTATCGGTAATCAAGCTAGGGGCAGGCTAACTGGAACGGGCATAATGTCATGCAAGATAAAGTTCGAAAAACTTTCGAAAAGAAGAAGAAGGTGAAGCTGATTTCGAGCGGCCCTGTAAGAGATCGACAGGCAACTTGAGATTGAGTGGCGTCGTGTTTGATACTATTGCGATATAAACTCGATATAAACTCGTGTTGTGTGCCGAGCGGGAACTAACCCCGGACGGATGGCGGACCCACCCACGGGAGGGCCCGAGCCCTCCCCCACAAACACCCAAATAGGGACATAGCTTTTCGCTCTGGATGACTTCGAACCGGTTGTGCCTCGAAAGAGAAGAAGCCCTCGCAATAGAAATGAAGCGACCACCACCGCTTACTCAAACCCCGAGTTTGGAGACACCGGCGACAATAACGGACGGGTGACGACCAAGGAGGTCCGACAGCTCATCAACAGCCTGAAGGAGATCATCAACAACCAAACCACGCTCATCGAATCCACCAAGGCCGAGCTCCTAGAAGTGAAACACGACCAGAACGTCATCCGAGAACAGAATGAAAAGCTCCATGAGGAAATCAGAGCACTGCGAGCACAAATCGAAGCCAGGCCTCAGGCCCTGCCGCCTAGTACGTGGGCCGCAGTAGCAGCCAACGACACTAGCGAAACCCCCCAACCGAGCCACTAACGACCTGAAAAGGAACGGAGCTGCGTCCGTATCAGTACTCAGAGGACTTTTGTGGACCCGGGAGACAATGAAAGTGGTGACGACAACTCCTTTAGCCGATACCTCCCTACCGAGACCGCCAACACCCGTATCCGCACCGCGCTCCTGAACGCACCATCGACACAAGACGCCTAAGTAGCAGGGATTAGGACCACCAAGACCGGCTATGTGATAAGATTCAAGGACACAGAGTCGGCCGAAACGGCGCGCAACAACACTGAATGGTTGAACGAACTAGGGAACAACACTAGGCTAGTGAAGCCGCGTTTTGGAGTTGTGGTGCACCGTACTCCGACCGAGGACTTCGACCTGGAAAGTGCTACTGCGGATGCTATCGAGAAAATCATGGAAGAGAATGATTTGACGGGACATAGCTACCGGGTCGAGGAGGTGGCCTGGTTGAAGCGAAAGGATAAGATACTAGGGAAGTTCGCATCGCTCGGTATCTGGTTAGATTCTGCGGAAGGAGCCGAGCACATCCTCAACAACGGCCTTCTAGTCGGCTAACGATACATCGGTAGCGTGGAACGCCGCGAGATCAAGAAAAAGAGATGCTTCCGATGTCAACGGTTTGGTCACCTAGCGTGGTCATGCAAAGAAACACCGCGCTGTGGTCACTGCGCCGGACAACATGAACGCTAACGTTGCCCACCGGGCGTCCGAGCCCGGTGCCTCGACTGTAGTGGCGAGCATGCCACAGGAGACCGACACTGCCCGACCCCCGTAACATTCAATCCCCGTCAATATTAGAGACTAACCTACGAATGCTACAGTTGAACATGATGAAATCAGGCCCGAGGATGGAGGCCCTCATCAACGACCACCAAAGCCAGAACCTAGACGTACTCCTAATCCAGGAACCGTCCATCAACACCTATCGAACCTATGTCAACTATAGCGCATGGCGCTTGTACAGGCCAACGGTCGAGACAGATGCGGTTCGGTTCCGTAGCCTAATCTATGTGAACCGGAGTCTTTCTACTTCCTCACACCGCCAGATCCTATGCTCCCACCCCGATATCGTGGCTATCAAGATCTGGATAGCTGAATCCCAAACCCTTATTTTTTCTGTTTATATCCCACCTATTCCGCTATACACCCCGGATGATGCATTAGCAGAACTAGCGCTCATAGCGATTCAAAACACTATTTCGGACGCCCTTCGGGATAACCGACGGTCAACGAAGATCATTCTCGCCGGAGACTTTAACCGACACCACCCGATCTGGGGAGGAAACAGCATCCCGCTACGGTTCATCGAAGACGCAAGCGACCTGGTCGACTTCTTCCAAACTCACAACCTACATAGTTGCCTCCCTAGAGGGACGGCGACCTACTAGTCCCTTAGCTAGCCAGGGAGGAACTCAACTATTAACTAGACGGTGACGAATCGCCCAGACCTACTCATTAAATGCCACCTCTACCACGAACATTACGGGTCTAACCACCGCGCCACGTATTCGGAGTGGGCCCTCTAAGCCCACCGCATCACCACTGCTCAGAAACGAAAGGCATATAGCCGTGCAGACTAGAACAAGATCGGCGAAAACGTAGCGAGGCAGACTAGACCTTAGAAAGAAATCAAAACCCGCCTAACCCTCGACGACACGGTACGGAAACTTATAGACGCAACTACGGAAGCCGTGAACTAGTACACGCCCAACACGCGCCTATGCCTATATTCTAAGCGTTGGTTTACGCTAGACCTCAAAGCACAACAGAGCATAGTTAACCGAATTCGTCGGAGATGGCAGCAGAGCTACGCATCTCTTGGATGTGACCACCCTCACACAAAAGATGCTTTCCGGGAGATACAGGAAAGTCGACGGGCCTAGACCCGGACTATTAAGAAAGCTAGGGCATCTCGCTAGAAGCAATTCCTCGACGAAGCAGGAGAAGGAAAACTCTGGAAAGCTGCCACCTACATAAAACCGCGAGATAGCTAGGGCTATGTTCTAACCCTGAGGGTAGACGACCACGAAGTCACCGAGAACGAACCTAAAGCGCAGGCCTAGGCTTCGGCACGACCCAATAAAACCCGGACCCAACCCAACCCAACCCAACATTGGGTTGGTTTTTGGTTCCAAAGCTATAACCCAAGGTGGGTTTTGGGTCCTGGATGATAACCCAAAACCCAACGTGGGTACCCATTGGGAACCCAATTTAGTGTAAACAGTACAAACAGAGGATTAACCCGTGACTGCATAAATAGTGCATCATTTCATTGTAATTTTGAGTATTGGGGTTACATCTTGATTCTGAAAAAAGAGTCTGAAGATAATTACTTTTATTTGTTACTAAATACATTAATAGTGCTCGAATTCATTATCCTCTTTATGTTTTCGCTTCCTTCCTAACACTCGCCGCTGGGTGTATCTGTCTGGTCGGAGTATTTGAGCTTCGACCTGTGGAAGTGGTGGCTCTACATCAGCTTCTACATCGATCGGGTCATCAACTCTATCAACCTGCTCCTCTATATCACTAATTGCCTCAATCTCAACCTCCTCAGGATATTCCTCCTTTTCCTCTTTTGCTGCTTCAATCTCATGAATAGAGAAGTACTGCTCAAGTTGTTTTGCTTCTTCGTGCTTAAGATTGAATCTTGTTGCACAAAGGAACATCATAATCTCCTCAATAGTCTCTGATTTTATCCGCCCACGGCGATAGTGACAGACATCTCGAGCAGTATTAAAGAGCCGTTCGACACCAGCACCAGTTGCTGGTACTAAGAGGACATCCCGTGTAAGTTGAGAAATTGCAGGGAAGCGTGTTTAGTGCTCTTTCCAAAATTGAAGAGGCTCAGCATCAATAGTATCTAGAAAATCATATAAGTATTATCCAGATATACTATAGAAGGGTTAATACAAATATACCACTATCCAGATATTGGGTTATTTCATCCCTTATTGGCGTTGCGGTTAATTTATGCCCATTTAGCATCTTACTCAGTCTCGAAAATGGTCTTGCTGCTATATAAGACTCTGTAGAGCTATTGCCACTTACAAGACGCTGTTAGTAGGGCAATAAGGCATCTTGGAAGGCCTTCCGATAGGTATCCCGCCATTCTTTGTCCTAGTCATCAGATAGAAAGAACTGGAATCTGCTATCGGGAGCAAGCATAGTACTAACAGCGTAAAGGTGCCCACGAACGCCATTAGTCTGTGCATAGTACTCATCGAGCTTAAGCCGACTAGACTCAAGAGACTCAAGCATCTACCTTTTCCATCGAACCTGCTTCCGTCGAAGTCGACTTATGGATTGCTTAAGATATTCAAACAATGCATTATAAATCTTGAAAACCAGATGCGTAGTGACCTCTCGAGTCTTTGAAAGCTTAGTAGTATAATCAAAGAAAGGCTGAGTGATGGAGAGAAGGTAGTCAATCTAGCGCCATTCTTCATCGTTAAGAAGCATCTCCTCACAGCCGTATTCCGTACAAAATGGAGTGAAAAAGGCACGGAGTCTCTTTGCTCGGCGGAGCATCAGAAAGGTAGAATTCCATCGAGTTCGTACATCCTAGATCGGTGCTAGTTTTGGCTCCTTAGTTTGTAGATTGTTGAATGTCTCACGGCGTTGAGGGCTTATATAGATATAAATCGCAAGAAAGCGAACCTTATTTAAGGTATGTGAGATTTCGCGTGTCTGATGTCTTGCATTTTCCTTAGCTGCTATTTGCTGACGATCTGACCATTTTGTTTCAATGGCCTCATTCTGCGGTATAGCCTTAAGACGATCCAAGAGCTAATTTAGAGAAAGCTAAATAACATGGGTAAGACATAGAGTTCGGATGATTTCAACATTATCTAGGACGGCCTATTGGAGTGAATCTGCCAGAGTCTTGTTATTTAATGCATTATCGGTCGTTAACCCAAAGACTTAGTCTTGGATATTAAAATCGATAAGGGTTTCAAGCAGAATACCACTTAGATTCAAGCCGGTATGCGAACCATGAAGTGGTTTAAATCTAAGCAAGACTTCCTAGTAAGCCCAATCTGCATTAATGAAATAGCCAGTAATAGCCATGAATGCCTGAGAGAATGGGGATGTCCAGTAATCTAATGCAATTGATATCTTTGTATCTTTAGGGAGTGTCCGGAGGATGCTTTGCTGACGTTCTCTAGTAGTATCTCGAAGGCGGCGACGGATTGTTATAGCGGAGGGAATCGACGGAAAGGCTGGTGCGGAGCGAGCCCTCTGGATAAGGGAGGTAAAAGATGGGTGTTCGATAAGATGAAATGGGAGCCGGTTGAGCATGAGAAATTGTAAGATCTCCTCCTCCCAGATAGTTTGTGTAAATGGGGTATTAGTTGGCTTTCCTTCCTAAAAATCGATATGAGAAGTCAGTACACATAGAGGATGAATTTTATTAGAATATACCCCTTTCCTGATAAAACTTGTAATATCTGCATTTCCCTTCTTATCCGACCGTAAACAAGCTGCACTCTTAAGATGCTTTGCTATAGTTGATGTACTATGATAGCCCTTATTGCCTGTAATTGGGGTATAAGGGTGTTCAAGAATCTTTTCGTAGCGTTTACACATCACCTTTGGTGCACTATCTAACCCATGTGCAACCTGATGGAAATAAGCCCATACACCTTGGCGGTCTGAATCCTAGTTGATCTTGCTTTTCTTCCTAAATTCTGTTTGTAGCCACCACTCAACCCATTTATTATGCTCCATGTTGCTGTAAAGGACAAAGGCCTTTTTCCGATTTGGCCTAACACGGGTAAGCGAGGATGGAACAACAGGAGTAGTGTCTTGTTGGAGGAAGTCAGGAAGGAATGACTGAGGACCCTGGGTGCTAGAGGAGGTTGCCAAGGGGTTAGATGGTGTGAGATATGCAATATTATCTATATCACCATCATAAAAAGAGGATGGAAAGTCAGTGAGCTAGCTTTGACTTTGAGACATAGTGAATATATAGTTCTTGGCCGAAAGCAAAAGAATCTGGGTAGAGGGATAGGGAGGGTAGTATAGAAGTAGATATACCAAGGATTTCCCCTAACCATTGATAGATAGAAATCTCAGGAAGACTAGCTAGCTTCAGAATTAGAGGGGAACAAAAGAAATTATACTTTCCTAGGGATTGATTAGCTATAGAGTATAAGACGAATAGGCCTAACCCAAAAGAACCCAAGAGAACCCAAGAGAACCCAACAAAAACCAAAGAAAACCCAACAAAAACCCAATAGCACCCAGTAAAACCTAATAATAGCCCAATTCCACTAAGGAATTGTTATACTCGGTCACGAAGATGTCAAATCATCATAATAGCATTCAACGAAGGTATTAAGACTGAAGAGAGAATGAAGAAGGAACACTAACCTCCTCAAAGTAAGCGAAAAGACATCTAAGGCAGACACCCGTGAATAGCTACGCATAAGGTTATTCCTATGTCTTCCCGCTACTCGCCAAGCTGAAAGAAAATGTAATCGATTGCTATGCTAGCAGCGAAAACTAGGGGAAGAGAGACAGAGAGAGGAGAGAGGAAGTCCTATCCAAATATGTCCTTTAGTCTCGATCTCATCCGCGGGGCCGCCCCCCCGATAAGTTCCTATGATCCCATCGCAGATTCCGTCCGGATCGTTATCCTTCTGCAGAAAGAACTCTCTTTATTTATTGTTTAAAGCAAAATTTGTTTAAGTAATAACTTCTCACACTTAATTCATTTTAAAACAAAATAATTAGGCTAGATACTTAGAATTTGGGATGTATGTCTTTACAGATTAAGGGATGCGCATATTTCTCATGGTTCCATATATATATTTCGAGGATGTATGGTTAGCTAAACTCTTCTTGCCTATCTACCGCTAAACACAGAGCTTATTTCATCATTTTCCTGGTAATTTACTCATAATACAAAGTCTTTATCTAACTTACAAATTCATTTCCTAAAATTTCTGGAAGGTTGATGTAGAATCCTATGAATGCGTACGATGGGAAACAGAACAGCTGTAAATAACAGTATTTTATTCTGCTTACTTAGCAGCTTTATGAACGCCAAGACCTCGATTTTATGCAAAATTGGGTTTTGTGGGGTACCCATTGGGTACCCCAGTTGGGTCATTGGGTTGGGTTGGGTTATGAAGGCCGGACCCAAAACCCATTTGGGTTGGGTATTGGGTCCTGACCTTGGACCCAAATTGGGTTTTGCCGAAGCCTACGCAGGCCTTCCTCAACTCCTTCTTCCTAGTAATAAGTACACCAGATGACAGTGTGTTAACGGCGGCACCGTTAGAACTCCTATAGCAACCTATCACCGAGCTAGAGATCTAACGATCTCTTAAACCTACCAAAGGGACCACCGCACCGGGAGAAGATAACCTACTAATGCTAGTATAGAAACAGCTATAGATATACCTAAGGAGTGTCATCACCGGGATATTTAATGCCTTAGTGAATCTAGGGTACCACCCGAGACAATAGCGGACCGCGAAGATTGTGGTACTAAGGAAACCCGGGAAACCGGATTACTCGATCCCTGGTGCCTATCGCCCGATCTCCCTCCTTAATACACTAGGTAAGCTCCTAGAAGCAGTCGTCGCCAGACGACTCTCATACCTTGCTAAAAAGTACGGGCTACTACCGGATACTTAGTTCGGCGATCGCCCGGGAAGGACTACAGAATAAGCGCTACTAGTACTCTCGAATACGATCGACCGGGTATAGTATAAGCACAAAGTAGTTACTCTTGTAGTATTCGATCTGAAAGGAGCCTTTAACGGAGTCTATAGGATAAGCCTAGACGCCTACCTTCGAGCTAAAAGGATTCCTACCGTAGTAAGAAAGTAGATTATAAGTTTCATGAGCGACCGCTACGCGAATATAGGATTCGACGACTTCCGTACCGAGACGGCGCCTCTAGCTAATACGGGACTCGCCTAGGGATTACCGCTATTATCTATCCTATTCGTATTCTTTAACGCCGACCTAGTTAACTAACCCGTTACTTTCTACGGGGGTGCTTCGGTATTTATCGACGACTATTTCCGCTAGCGAGTAGGCCGATCGGCCGAAGAGAATTTAGCTAAACTATAGTCCGAGGATATCCCCCGGATCGAAGCCTAGGCGCGACGAACTAGGTCTTGCTTCGCCGCTAAGAAAACCGAGCTTATCTACCTTACTAGGAAGCGAGGTAATTATCTATAAGGCTAGATAGTTGTAAATAGGATAGTGGTCTCGCTATTCCCTATAGCTAAGCTCCTAGGCGTGGTCTTCGACTAGGAGCTCCGGTGGAAGGAATATATGTAGTAGGCTATTAAACGCGTAACTAAAACTACTATCGCACTGTATAGACTGCGATACCTGCGCCTAGAATAAATACGATAGCTTTACTAAGTATACGTTACGCCGGTTATCGACTACGCGTCGACCGTGTGGTTCGACCCGTTAAGAGATAAGATATATCTAAGATACCTAAACACGGTGCAGAGAACCTCGCTAATCCGTATCCTATCGGTATTCCGAACTATAGCTATAACGGCCCTAGAGGTAGAGGCGTATATCCTCCCTATCTATCTTCGTCTTCGCTACCGAGCCTAGCGTACTATCGCTAATCTTCATACGCTACCTCGGGAATACCCGATCTAGCACGCCCTTACCCGTACCTAGAAACGTAGAAATAATATCGGATCGTACGCTCGCTTTCTACTTACGGAAGCGCTAAAGACTATAAACATCGAGAGACTTAGCGAACTAGAAATAATTGATCTATAACCGCTACTACTATGGCGCCTAGATTCTTTTATAGAGATTGAAATTAGCTTAGATCGAGACGCCGCGAGGGAATACGCTAAGGCTGTCCGCTTAATATCGGATATAGTTATCTACTCGGACGCCTCCGGTCGCGATAGTCTCCTAGGGGTAGCCGTTATGGTACTGAACGATAGTATGGATATAGTCGAATCCTAATAGGTCTAGGTAGGACCGATAGACCGTTAGTCAGTCTACGTGGCCGAGCTTATCGGTATCTTCTACGCGATTAGTATAGTCTTTTAAGTAGTATACTAGCGAATAGGCGTGGAAGTCCTAGGGATAACCGCGATAATCCTCTGCGATAGTAGGTCGGCGCTATAAGCGATTTAGAGCGTAAAGAAGAAGTCGGGATAAGGAATTATTCACGTAATCCACCTAGCCGCCACGGAGGTCCGAACCGCAGGGATCATATTGCGCCTTTAGTGGGTACTAGGACACTGTGATAACCCCGGAAATGACGCCGCGGACCGAATGGCGAAGGAAGCTGCTAGCCTAGGTAAATCCTACCCGTTCCGACCGCTACTCTCGAGGGAGAGGGCGTTTATTCGCAGTAATATTATTACTCAGTGGGAACAGGAATAGAGATTAGCTAGTAAAGGCGGCCATCTCCGGAAGATCGATAACTCTCTGCCGTCGGCATATACTAGGAAGTTATACGGAAACCTGGCTAGGGGCCGGGCATATTTGTTGACTTAGCTACGCACGGGCTATAATTGGCTATCGGCGTACCGTAAGGGCATCGGCTATTGCGACGACGATCAGTGCGTGTGCGGTGCTCAAGAGACAGTGACCCACGTGCTGGTGGATTGTCCTAGATTAAAACAATTGCGAAGGAAGCTGAGACTAGAGGTCGGAGATGCGTTTAGTAGCGTGTCGAGTCTGCTGGGAGGCCTAAAACAAGGTGAGAAAGGTAAACCAGACACCGTTTCGAGGGCGAAGACGGTTCAGGCCGTGTTGGACTTCGCCGAAGCGTCACAACGGTTTCGTAGTCGCGCGCCGCGAGGGCAGCTTAACAGTGGGAGCGGCAATTAGGCCACAACAGGCCTTGACGAGGCTCTAAGTTCGTTGTCAGGAAGTGGGACACTCTACATGTACGGATAGGGATATATATAGTTGTTGTAACCTGCATATCGCTTCTAAAAATTTGCGAGGGGTCGGGGTAAATGAAATCATCATCATCATCATCATCATCCCTGTAAGAGATGAGATTTAACCGTGTGTTCTTCTCTGGAAATATTTGACTGGTTATCGTGGGCCTCGCTGGATCTGACACTTTCTGGATCGGAATGAAGTTTACCAAACGATGCCCTACAACCGTCCGGGTTACCTTCCTGAGAACCCCTCAAAAAGCCTGTCGTATATGGGGCATACTAACCTCAAGCTTGCAGAATTTTCTTAGGAAATTAATTGGTGTTGGCCATATGTCACTCATGAATCATGGCACACAACGAGAAGCTTTCGTTGTCAACCTAGTAGCCGTTGTTTGTCTTCAGATTGAAGCTTCGCCAGGTTCTAATTTGCGTTTAGAAGGCTTCACAAATGCAATAGACGACAGTAGAACGACCACCGAGGCGAACCATATAACGGAACTTAGATATTTGATTCCCCATCCTACTTAAATTGATTGCATCCATGGTTATTTGCTCCCCTTTTCAGTACGTAAGCAATCACAGCTTGACCTAGCCTTTCGCCTCCGATCTTGGCGTGTATGAGTAGAATGTACGGGCGGATATCAGCGCAAACCATGCAAGGCCGATTAGATCGCCTAGACACCATCGGGTTTCTGTTAAGAAGCAATGCTAAAAACCAATGAGCGCAGTTCCAAATCAAACCCACGGGTCGCATACTTTTTTCAGTTCCTCAAACGAGCTAGCCGAGATAGTGGCAGAGACAAACTCAATGGCGGCTGGGCAAATTTCCCAGCGGTCAGGATTATCAATTCCGACTGTCCCTTCTTTGGCATAATTCTGCATCAATTCCATCATGATTATCGAGACAGGAGCAAAATCACTTGGTTGAAGCCTGCCTCCCTGTCGGATGACACAGCAGTCAATGCGTGCTATGGATTCTAGTTAGGTACGGGTAACCCCCTAAGGTGCGTTGACGGACTTACCAATCCTTATCTCCCCCTCAAGGCTCATCAGAACGCTGGAACAATTCAAAGATGGGTGATGGAAGTTTTGGGCAGCTAGGTACGACAGTCCGTCGAGAAACTGGCATGATTAGCAACCTCGAATCCATTTGTGAGAATGACCGAAGAACAAACCTGGGACATAATCGCAGCTAGTTCCACTGGCTCTGGAAAGGCTTTACAGGCGACAACGTGATCGAGCGTGAGAGGATCAAACTTGCTCAGAGTATACAGGGAATCAGAGGTGCGAAAACATTCCCAAATGGAAACCACATTCTGATGAGATAGAGAACGGAGAATCCCTATGATCCTGTCGGCATCTTGAATAGGGTATTGACGGATCGCCCGTACGGCGCGACTGCCAGAGGACCGAACACAAACAGCAACAGTGCCCGCTAGATCACATTCGTAGTATAGCTTGAACGTATCCCAGGGTGATTCATCTCGTACAAATCCACCCGTGCCGATACTGTCCAAACGGCCAGTCCCCTGGAGAGCCAAATTCCCAGGGGGGCCTTGGATGACCTTACTGGGGGGCTCGGCGTGAGATGGCGTTGTGGACCTTTTCTTCAGGTGGGAGCTCGGTTGGAGGGGGCCTGGCGTGAGCTTTGGCTTGGTTGTTGGCAACCCATCTGCATCATTTTTGTGTACAGGCTGCTGTAGAAGGGGAACCTGATCAACCTGAATTTTTGTCGCTCGTTTCTCATCGAGTGGGCGCATGATGGGGCTCATAAGTCTTGAACTGACTGTAGCAAACTGAGTAGCAGGACATGCACATAAGAGGATGCTGTGGTTTTAAACCGTTCTCCTCTGGCTGATTGCTGGGGGGCGTGCGGGACACTGTGGTGGGTCTCAGCCGCAGTGGTACCGCAGCGGGATGCAGACTCAGCTACATAAATAGATATAGCTCCTTCCGCCCATTGTTTTCGACTTTCCGCACTCTCATCATCCCTCCATGAGTCGATCCTTTTTTACCGATCAAGAGGTGCGGCTGGCTACGGAGCGGCGTTTGAAATACATTGGAACGGCCAAGGTCCGCATCAGTCAGATTCAATTCGACCCTCCTTTGCCCCGCGACTTGGATGTGAAGAACTTGGAACGACTCCGTGGTATCTTCCGTAAGAACCGTTGTCGCCGCCTGGATGTCAACAATCATGTCCCTGCGATTGTGTCTCAACATGACCTCACGGATGCATTGCGGAAGGCAAACGTTCCACCGCAATCGCTGTTGACGAATGATGCTCATCAAATTCCCCGTCTTGCATTTGTGGCTGGGCAGCTTCAGGGTTTACACGGCCGTCACCGTGTGCAGGCAGGAGCCGAGGTGCTTCCTCCGGCTGATCGCTGGTGGGCGGTCGACCTCTACTTAGACGGTATGTCTACGGTCGTTCTTGTATTTCCGTACTGACCATCAACGAAGACATCGGAGAGGAACTGAGGGCCTCCTTGGTGGAGGAATACGCGAATCAGAAGAAGCCGACGGATGGAGAGATCTATCGCAAGATCAGACAGTATGAGGGCGAAGATAACGAAGCATTTCGGGAGCGGTGGTTCGTGAGATTATCATCTAGCAATCAAGGGAAATTAGATCAGTTGGACAACAAACGAAACCGCCGTCTCCGGCGTGCATTTGACCGGTTATTAGCTGTTCCTGGTCTTTGGGCCAGCGGAATGAGGATAAGTGTTCTTCATCGGTTGATAGCCTCGGGCTGTCTCGAGGTGAGTTCAGCATTCATGTTTCTTTTCGCTCCGCTAACTATGCCTGTCCATTCTGTAGGAGATCATAACCTATTTGGAGCACATCTGGAACTTCTGGTCTTCCTTGGTCGCTTCAAATCGTCCCGCAATGAAGAAGATTGACCAGGATACCGTTGAGGCTCTCCAGTTGCTTGCACCTGGTAAGTCACGCACTGACGCCAAAACAGCTTGTGGACTTGTCCTGGGCGGTCACGCATTCGGGGAATTCAGTGATGAAGAGAGACGCGGCATATGGACCCGCATGAAAGATTTCGATGGACTTGTTCCATCTCTGCATACCTTTTTTGAAGATTTTAAATACTTGGAGAGCTGCGCTTATTGCGTTAAGCGACTTTGTGGCCCGTCAACCTCGATCTGGCAAACCATGAGCTCAATGTTTGTTCCCCCGTCCGATTCGGAAGACGATCATCCCGAGGCAGAAGAAGGTGTTATTCAAACTTCAGAGTCTACTTTTCGGCGTCAACGAGCAACTGATGCGGAGCGCCTCGAGACCGGCTATTTACAGGTTTGGCTCTATGCTATGCGGCACTATACGCTGATGCCCCCAGACCCGAAAAAGGAGGATGATCTCTTGGCAAAACCAGCTCGTGCGAAGCCCGATCAGAGAGCCATCTACGAGATGGCCGAACTTGCTCGCCGCCTCGGTTTCAATTCTCCGGAGATCGAGGGGTTGATCAACAGTTCTCCCGATCATCAGATCGCGCGATCGGCTCTCTTGCAGGCCCGAAAGCCGGATCGGTACCGATACGACCGCGATCAGTTCGATCTCCTGATTAATCAGATCGTTAGTTGTTTTGCACATGCGGTTCCTGACCAGCCCGACCGGTCACAAGAACTTCTCGCGGATAGTACCATGAAGCCCCGGGTCCGTTCCGGGGTACCACAAACGCGCACACAGAAGCAAGACAATGCTTTGCTTTTCCTGGACTGTTTACATGCGGAAGTTGAGATTGCCGACACCATCACTAGTTTCTTTGTTCGCCGTAGTGTTTATTTTGCATTTTTCGGGAAGCCTACACCGCACGGACGGATTCCCGATGGAGATCAGACTATGGGGGATGTGCCTCCGTCGCCGCTGTTTGTCGAAGAGCAAGAGCCATCGGATAGCCATGAGCAAACGGTGCATACGGCTCCATCAAGCGGGCCAACCCACGATCGTCAAGAGGAGTCACAAGGGGATGGTGCCGGCCTGAGTGAGGCGCGACCAAGCATAGCACGCCAGCAACCGTCAAGGAAGAGAAATGCACAGGAGCATTTGAAGCGCCGAAGGCGGAAAGTTCGTATGTGCGGACTTGGTTCACGCCCAGCGACAGAGAGGGAAGAGGAACAAGAAGAACCCATGGAGTGGGAGTTATTGAACATGGAAACTCAGGATCATGAAATATCCGACCAGAGCAGTCCTCACAATGAAGACCTTTCCCTTCTGGAATCGACTATTGAACCTGTGCCCGTCGATTCCGCACCGTCTGCTATGTATGATACCCATGGTTCTACTGGTGTAGGAGATGCATATGCTGCCAGTGATTGTACAAGGATCTCTATTGAAACAAATGAGCCTGCACAAGACCCGGACGAAGGAGGATTGTTCATGGTGCCCGACCAAGAAGATGCTCTCTATGATCCGACGAAGGTTAATAACACACTCCCGCCGGCGTCCACAGAATCCGATCCCACTCATTCATCATATACTGGTGGTACCCCCGGGCAGCAAGCACTTGATGCCTACCTTGCCCACTTACAGAGAGCCCAGGAAGAGCAGGAGCGATTGGACGAGGAATTGGAGCGTGAGAGGCTTAATGAAGAACTTGGTTTGTCTAACCAGGCACAGCTGCCTTCAGGGGATCTACCCCGAGTAGAGGACCGACAAAACTCACCACTGGCCACTGATGATGAGTCAGCGGTACCAGTGCAGACGGAGAGAGAGCTCACAACTCCTGCTATAAATGTCACCAGTCCCGATCTGCCGCCCGTTCCCCTCCATGACGGTCAGCTTGAATCCACAGTAGAGAACAGTGATGAGGGAACACCGGTTTCCCGGAATACTATCAGAAAGCCCTCCAGTCACGCCTCTTCCGCCGATGATTCCAGGCCTGCAGTAGCGGTGTCGCCTCAACCACATCAAGGGCCTGTTGAGATTCATTTCTGGGCATTTGAACGAGAACAGTGGAGGCAGTCAGATCGTCTCCTCGTAAACCCGTCAGATCCATCGCCGCTAGAGCGACTTGCGCGAAAGTATTCATGGAAAGGCTATTCACTGTACGATTTACGTCTTCAAAGTCTCAGACCGGCTCAATGTTTCCGTGCGGCCACCACGGATGGCAGGAATGCCATCTTCATGATTTCTGAGCATGAAGAGCAGGAACTTATTGCGGCAGGGCGACTCACCAAGGAGAGGCAACTGCTCGCAATGGCTTCCCGAGCGCTGGATAGGGTAGAAGAGGAAACCGGTTCAATCCCGCCGGGTCGTTTTGGGAAGCCGAGACAATCATGATGACCATTTCAAGCAGATATGGGTCCTGGGTAGCCTGGAACAAGAGGCCATTACAGATATGAGCGATGCCGCCCTGAGAGAAAGCTCTTGGAAGATTTGATGAAATGAGCAGCATGTCTTGTGTCTATATTTGAACTGTGCAGCGCTTCTTGTAGGCCTCGTCGTAGGAAGACATGGATGGAAATGTTATTTTAGGTAGGTTTTCCTGGAAAGACATGGTACCTGGAAACCCCGGAATAAAACCATTATTCTGAGAGGCCTATCCTCCTGAGCAAATCCTCTTGAGAGGAATTTAGTCCTGTGACGTCCAACCAAAGAGCAAATGCCAGATAAGAGAGACGACGTCATATGAAGCCCCTCTTCGTACTGCACCCTTCCTATAACGGTCGTCCTAGTCCTAGCCTGGTCATGAAAAGGCACAAGGCATACAGGGCTATGTGCCATAGGATCTTTGTGGAAGAGGGCGTCGTATGGAATGGAGGTCCAACAAGACTAGGGAGTCCAGGAAGACCAGGGAGTCAAGACCAGAGGCCCGTGGTCTCGTTTCCTACTGCGGAAGTGGGTCACTGCAGGAGTGACGTGACCCACCCACCACCAATCACAGTGGGCGAAGACACCTCACTCCATTGGTCAACTAGGCTCATTGCCTGCTGAAGCGGGTCACGATCGAGAGTGATCTGAGTCACTACCGCAGTGGCCTCCTATTCGTCGGTCGTTGTGTGGCAAGACTCCCCTGCGGACACTAACTGTGGCTGAGCCAGGGGCGGGCCGCAGGGAAACCTATTCCACAGTGATTTAAGAGTTGCTCTTTCCCCACCCATTCAAGCTTTGAAACATGCAGACTTCCCACGCAACGTTTAACAACCTTGTTCTACGTTCACATTAACTATAATGCCTTATTATCTTGTAAGTATCTGTGTACCTTGATAATGTATTTTTTCAGCTCATTTAATCTATTCGATCTACCACAGGTTGAATGCTACGAAGGCGTTCCGCCTGAAAACGTTAATCAGTACGCCTTCCAATCCCGCAGATTCTAAATTACGACCTAATTGTCTTTTCTGCAGGATCAAAGAATTCATCAGAAGCAACAAAGGCGAGATTCTGGAGGACTTTGAGAGTTTCAATGGCTTTTCGTGGGTGCAAAGATTTCAGTGTTCTATACACGTCACAGTACTAAGCTTACTGTGGTATTTACAGTGCTGAAATTTCCGAAGACCTCGTGGCTCGTTTAAAATCTCACGAGGATGTAGAAGACGTTGAGATCGATCTGCTGACGACGTATTAATTATATTCAAAGGAAGAAGCACCGGCCCATCCTGTGCTAGACGATATCGTGTCACTAGAGAAAATGCGCCTCCTTCGACATCTAGGCCTCGAAACCACACGAAGTCGACAACGATCAGATACGGCCCATACCGTGCCGTCTTTATTTTTCATCGAGTCTGCCCCGAATTCTACACGCGGTGCGAAATGCCGACTTCCGGGTTGTGATCGAATTATCCAACCGGGTGACCTACGCCTCGCTATGTATCCGGGAATAGACCAGGGGTCCTGGGGAAGACACAATGTATGTACGCAAACCCTTCTCCTTAGCTACCTTCACTAGACTTCTGACACCACTTACTTTAGCATTATACCATATAGTCTGCTTCGAGAAAATCGCTGATTTCTCCAGAGTCGAATTCCTTGACCGTCTTTAACCTCTCACCAGGAACACTTTCAAGTTCCGGGGCGTGAACGTTGGAGGAATTCTGGACGGTGATTATCTCGTTACTGCCGGAGTAGAACGACTCGAGCTTGAGTGGAAAGTCACCCATAGGAAGTGGGCTAACAAGCGCGACGGCTTATATGACGAGAGCACAGACAGGCTCCCCGTAGATTTCGACTCTCTGCTACGCTAAGCAGGATCCGCTATTTATCAGGGATCCAAAATCCCTGATAGCATCGATCGATTTGAGTATTACAACCTTATCACTACCCTGGCGCCGAATGAGAGCGATGGTCCGGATGATAAGTCGGAGTGGAATTTATTCAATGAATACCTTGACCCTAGTGTACAAGCGTTGGATAATCCACATGACTTAAGTTCCATGCTCCGATGCTGGCAGAATGATGTGCTCCGATGCTGGCAGAATGATGTGGTAGGTTCGCTCTCGATAACACATTCCAAGGGAGATCTAACAGGATAATTTATGAAAGTGACTTACCAGTGAGGAGGAAGAGAAATTAAATGAAGTCCAAATGAAAGCAAGGCATGCTTTAGGGGAGAAGGCAATTCGAGCCCTTAAGCGGTTATCGGGTATTCCAATGCTAAACATGCAGAGTTCATTTTTCTGCTAGCCAGTTATACCTCGTATCGCGGTCGCTTTGTACCCGAATTAATAATTTGAAACCAATGAGACTGAAAGTCTATCGTGGAAACGTGAATGCATCTCGCTTTATCGTGTTGAGATAGCTTGGTGGTTTGGCGCGTCTCACCAGCGTGGTGCGCGCCCACGCACACCACCTTCGTAGCTTAGATAGGCA
>WIWV01000143.1:0-64256 GCA_014839625.1 Penicillium ucsense | reverse complement strand
CCAGACTGTAAGGCCATCAGGCACCCGTACCTCCACAGGAAAACTACTCTAAGTACATGCAACCGAATCCCCCACTACAATATATAGTATACTATAGCTAACGTAAACGATACCTAGCTATAGATAGACTACGATATAGATACGATAAGATATAACGTTATTATTCCCTATTCGATAAATAGCGCTATATCTACGAAGATTATACTACTATAGACGTACCTAGTTTTCGACTATAGGCCTACTATATAGCTACTAATTATTAAATAATCTCTAACTAGATCTTACCGGCTAATACTTAGTCTGAAATCTATAGTTTACTATAGACTACCGAGAACCCTCTAGCTCCGAGGAGCGTACGTTCGAAGACGCGTATTATATCGCTAGATATTCTATAATATACTACCCCTATCTATATTATACTGACATTAAACGTAGTATTAGTCCGTTTAGTAATATCGCTAGTTTATTCTGTAGTATCGCTAGCTACTATTTATATTATATCGGACTTAGTATTAGTATATACTATATATATACCTATAGCTAATACCTCCGGAGTCGCGGCCTAGAAGACGGAGATCAATACGCTTATTACTATATATTAGCCTTATAAACGCGCGTAGACCGGCTAGGAACCGATCGAGGCGCTATAACGTTAATTTACCCGCGAGTCGAGTTCTATTATCTCTACCGAGCTCTAGAGCTATATTAGGCTCGTTATAAACTAGGCCGGTAATTTAAACGATTACTTAGTAGCGTGTAAGATTACCTAGGATAAGGCGTCGAGTATAATCGATAATAGACTCGATCGGATATATCAGAAGCTTAAAATAGGTACCGAATACGTAATTAAAGTGATCTATAAAGCTCTATACAAGATTATGTAGCGTACTATAGCCCTAGCCGATTTTATTATTATTTGAAACTAATTCCTAATTATCGTAATTATACCGGGGGTTCGAATCCCTATAATCCTCGATATCGAAGACTTCCTCGATTCTAACCCGTATAATATCTATACGGCTATACTTCGGATAGAGACTAAGATAGAGGAAGTCTAGGACTCGATCGAGGATAACACAGAGGAGACTATTATCTTTTCCTAAATTACTTCTTTAATTTTCTGCTTTCGCCTAAATTGTCTTTAATATATCTAATGCCTACTTATCGAGGACGATAGCTTTTTTTGCAGGGGGCACTGACGCGGGACAAGGCGTCATAGACTAGATTCCACGTGATGCACGATGGATGCACACGTGACGCCTTTGCCGTTGCCTATAAGGCCACGAGCAGATAGCATTCTTAGAAAGAATCCATCTCTTTTGCCTCTCGTCACTCAATACTAATTGGGCCTAGCGTTACTCTGAGCAGCATGAAGAGAAGCGCTAACCGCTTCTGACTCTTGAAGTTAGTGCCTTGTTGCCTTGAGAATGAGTAGCTCGTGCTTCTATCTCCACTTTGGAGTACCATTCCTGAACCAAGCCTTCTTTTCCCTCCGAATATACAATATCCTGTGGCGCCTTACAGTCTCTTGCATTTGTTCTGTTGATAGCTAGTGAGAATTATTAATTCGTTAACCGACTTCGCGTATGGGGAGAATCTTTGCCATAATACTGGCCACATGCTCTATCTCACGCCGCGCCACGGTTTCCTCTTCTCCGACATTGCAAGCAAATCCGCTACGGAATCAAAAGTGAGAATTCCAATCATGCCTAGAATCATACAAGCTGGCAGAGAGAGGCTGGCCATAAATAGCCTTTGTGTCGGAAACAAGGGTCCAGCGGATATTTGACAATTTCATTGGGCGGGATCTCTCCAGCAATGCTACTATAAGATTACATATCGGAGTATGGCCCGGGAAAACTTACCTTCGATTCCCAGTGGAAACAGATAGCCTTATAGTCCTGAAATATAGCTACCGTAGTAGGGCATCTTATTTATGTTAAGCTCATGAGCTCATTGTTCTGGCGAGGAAGCTCACTGCGGAGGCCGACTGCGGTAATATGGGGCACCAGCTGGCAGGTATACTGCGGGGATTAATCCCAATACAGATTAGTCCCAATTGAACAGTCCGCCACAGCATGTTGTAAGACTATGCCGAGATTTAAAGTGGTTAGGTATAACAGGTCAGCTAATTTGGAACTTTGTCAAATTGCAGTGAATAATGACGTGATCTATATTCGGTTCAAAGCTCTGAGCAGTCTACGCCCAAACACCAGCAAAACAATCCATCAACTAGAAACTGCGCACCACAGAGGACCTGTCACAGTCGAGTGAGAATCGTTGGCATGACGCTGGAAATGCATGACTTCCGCAAATTTTTTGTCGCAAACATTGCACGCAATCATCGTGCTTGACACGAGATTTTGCAGATGTTTCCGCTTGATATGTTTGGTGACATCCCCATGCGACGCAAATCGCTGAACATGTTTTGTAATGTCCAGATCTTGTTGGCCTAAACAAATAAAGCAAAATAAGGGCCGATGATCCTTCATGACAGATCGAAGGGCGCTTTGGAAAGGGCCCTCTGGCTGAGGATTGGTCTCCATCACTTCGCTTTCTGAGTGTTGGGTATCAGGAACCTTGCTCTCAACCACTCTGCCCTCCACCCGTTTGTTCCGCGGCAAACGGGTGGTGTCGCCCTCCTGGAACTGACAATAAGCAGCCACAGCATCGATGGCTTCGGTCCGTCGAGCCATCTCTTCCTCTATCGTTGGACGAGGCAGGGTGAGAAGGCTTTCGATCAATCGTTGCTGCGGAATAGGCACCTCCGTGGAGCACTTCAGCGGTTTGCTCGAAGATCCAGCCAGCTGAATCCCGGATAACTGACGCTTGATTTCGAGCATTGGCTGCTCTCGGTCATATTTGCTTTGGAGTTGCGAGAGTAGCGTGTCCTGTGCTCGCTTCCTGGCTCCCGCTAACTCCTGATTAAGTTTCCTGTATGTCTCGTACTTTGGCGTTCCTTTGTGTTTTGACAGAGGACGCCCTAGAGAGCGACTAATCTCATCCCGCCGGCGTATTAAGTCTGCAATTTCTGGTTGTTGATTCACGGAGGAGGATTGTTCGGTTGTAAGCTCCTGTGGGCGATCTGGATCAATAGTGCGGCTCATTCGGCAAGCAGCACGCATGATATCTTCTTCCGGATCAAGGCCACGAATGATTGCAGGCAGGTTGTTGGAAATCCTTCTACTGAGATAGAATTTCAAGAATGTCCGCGTATCGGCATGGTGCATCACGAGATTGCGAAGAGAGTCGCTGACGGAACCTGAAGGAAAATCAGCTCACTGATTTTACAAGATTGAGCGGGATAACACACCACTACTGTCTAACGCTGTCCCTGCCCCATATCGCAAGCTGTAGGGGCGTGTTACCTGCCGAATGCCTGTGATTACACCAATTTTCTTGACCCATGGTTCCAAGGTTGAGTAAGGGAGAGGCTTGTCGGGTGAGATGCCAATTCCGTTCAAAGTCCGCTCCGACATACGGAATACCGGCACGTCATCCATCGCTGGGTCAAGCTGTAGTCGTAGTTCGTTACACTCGTCGCGGATTCGGAGTCGAGGAAGCTGGTTTGCGAGAACAAGAACCTCTTCGCCGTCGACGCGGTCGAAGGCACGGTCTGCAAAAAGAAGACCCAATAGGAATACGTGTGGACTGAGTACTAATGAAGGATCGAAGATAATTTCGGGAAGGATATAAGTGTTCCTGAAGGATATGTCAGTAGCAGGTGACGGCGTAAACCCAGTCGCACTTACGAGGCTTTAGCACCTAGCCACTCCTTGGTGAATTCGAAGGTGAACTCGATCACAATTCGATGTGGGCCGCCTTGGGGGTCGCGGAGGAGACTGACTTGGATGTGACGATACCGCAGATCAAGGATGGCTTGCGGACGGTTTGTTGTGAGGCCTGCGAGTTGCAAGAAAAGCCCAAGCTCAATGCGGTGGCGACCATGCCCAAACTTCTTCTTTGTCCTGCTGACGGTGGTCTCCACGACTTTTGCCAGGTCCTCAACATCCATGGGAGGCTTATCCCGGCCTGTGGCGGACAACTTATACTTTTTGGCTAATCGTCGAATCACCTAAATTCACGAATGGGTTAGTTCTAGAGGAAGGGCTAGGTCAATTAGGCGGGGACAATAAGGGCCACTCGTACACGACGCATCTGACGGTTCATCTGGTTTCCGATCTTGTTTGAAGTGGTCTTTTCGTAAACTAGCCGAAATACTTTCCAGAAAGTATCCAGAGAGCTTTTGCACTTGATACCGGCAAGCCTTCTCCCATTTTTACCACGCCGTAAATTAAGAGCCCATTCTAGGAAGTTATATAAAATGGGGATCGATAGGCGTTGGTATTCCTTATTGGGATCCTTCCGAACAAAAGAGCAGAACCTTGGTGGCGCAAGCGTTAAAGTCACTAAGAGAACGCAAGTAGGGGAATAGATGGTGAGACTAACTGGGACCATTTCTCCTCAACCCGGTCGAGAAGAGCTGTAGTGCCTTTGCCATAATCTTCCTGCGTGTAGACCGTCTCATCAGAGTTTCCAAGTTGTTGGATGTAGTATTCCGGTGGGTATTCATTGTCGGCGAAGAGTAGGGCTGCATCGCCAGCATCGCATGGTTGATCTCCCTCATCCTCAGGCTCCGTCAGGCCAGTGTCGGATCGACTGTCTTCGATGCTTTCACTCTCGGAGTGGTCGCTATCGGTGGATGACTGGTAGTCGGTCTTGCGATAGCGACGGGCCACGATGGAGCTAAAGGTTAAGCGGCAGGCTGTAATAAGACCGAACAGCAAAAGGTCCCTAGGTAGACTCTTCTTTCAAAGAAAAAGGCTGTTTCAGGGCAGGAATCGGGAAGAAACGTGCCGCTGAGGCTTGGTGGCATTGGGAAAAGAGGGTGGTGGGAGGGAACGGCAGCCATTTTAAATGACGTGATCCTCGGGGGAGCCATTTTCGGCGCCCTCATGGGCTGGGGATTGTTTGAGAGTTAGGAAGAGGTGGACTGTGGAGTCGATTTTAGAGACAAAACTGGCGACTGTGACTGCGGACCAGGCTGCGGACCAAACTGCTGCGGCGCGCTGAGGTCGTGGGTGCGTGGATGCAGATGTCGCGGTGAGTGGCAGCAAAGTTGGCAGATGGGCTGCCAAAAACGGCGTCAGTTGCGGCCATTTTTGGCCTTCTTTTTGCCGTCATCTTGTTTAAAGTACTATTCATACAGTTATCCTCGAGGCCGAGGGGAATGGGTTTCGGGTGTGATGCATGACTGTTTCAGTCGGGGAAAATCTCCCCCACAATTTTGAGTATCTCCATCCCGAGAAAAACTAAAGCCCAGTTGTCTACTTCACGGAGAGCTTCGATCTTTTTTCCAATGAGCCCCACCAGCACATAACCCCTACCTACCTTCCTGGGACACTATCCTTCCTCTTGTCTTTTCTTCTTGCATCGCCTTTGTGTCTTTGCGGGATTGACCGCTCTCATTGGCAATCATGAAGACTGCCCTCTTCTCCTTGTTCCTGCTGGCCTTTGTTGGTCTCGTGGCGGCTTGGTCGAAAGAAGGTAAGGTGTCCACTCCAGCTGATTCCCCCGTGGCTCGATTACCGCTGTCGCATTCATGGGAAATTGCGCTCCAGTCTGATGCTTGCCAAAGCAGACAATTGACTCTTCCTTCCTCTGCAGATTATGAAATTTTCCGACTCCGCGATGAGCTGGTCACTGCTGAAGGTGCCAACGTGACCTTTTATGGTACGAGACTACCCCGGTCCCTCCCTCTCCTAAGTTCCCCCTGAGCTGGAGCAACGTCTGTCGTTTCGCACGATGCGCTCTGTGTACTTCTTCGATACTTCGATAAGAATTGTTTGTGTCGAGTCCTGATGAGCAGCACAACAGACTAACGCGATTGCCTTGTTGGTGACCATGACCAGATTTCCTCGAGATTCGCCCCAATGCCAATCAAGATCAAATTATCAAGGCCCATCGCCAAAAGTCGCGAAACCTGCACCCTGACAAGGTTCGCCGCACCTTCATTGCCAACTACTCCAAGGACAAGTCCAATGCCAAGTCTGCCAACGGTGTCAACGTGAACAAAGGCCCCTCGAAGCGGGAGGTGGACGCTGCTGTCAAGGCGGCCAATGCTCGCTCTGCACGACTGAACCTCGTCGCCAATGTGCTCAAGGGACCCGGTCGTGAGCGTTACGATCATTTCCTGAAGAATGGTTTTCCGCTTTGGAAGGGTACCGGCTACTACTACGATCGCTTCCGTCCCGGTCTGGGATCGGTCTTGCTGGGACTCTTCCTGGTCTTTGGTGGCGCGGCCCACTATGGCGCCTTATACTTGGGCTGGAAGCGTCAGCGCGAGTTTGTCGACCGGTATATTCGTCACGCACGCCGTGCTGCTTGGGGTGACGAGTTGGGCGTGCGCGGGATTCCCGGGGTGGTCTCTGCCCCCGCTCCGGCTCCTGCCCCGGCTCCTGAGACGCTCGAGGGAGGCGCCATGGCCATGAACCGGCGCCAGAAGCGCATGATGGACAAGGAGAATCGTAAGGAGAAGAAGACTGGCCGGGCGAACGGACGTGGTGTTACTAGCTCCGCCCCGGCCTCTGGCACCTCGACCCCGACCGAGCAGCCCACGTCCGTCGGCGAGCGCAAGCGCGTGGTTGCCGAGAATGGCAAGGTTCTGATCGTGGACTCAATTGGTAATGTCTTCCTCGAGGAACAGAACGAGGAAGGTGAGAAGCAGGAATTCCTGCTGGATATCGAAGAGATTCAACGTCCCTCTGTGCGGGACACCATCGTGTGCAAGCTGCCCGTTTGGGCCTACAACAAGGTCGTTAGTCGCCTGTTTGGCTCTGCAGAGACTCTCGAGGAAGAAGAGGACGTGTCCGCTGCCGAGGCAATTGTCGAGGATTCTGCCGAGACCACTGCGAAGACCAAGTCATCTGCACGTCGTCGCGGTAAGCGCAATCAGCGGTCATAAATTGTGCCTCGTGTTTGAGAACTGGAGGTCAGTGACGGTCACAAAGAACATGAGATGGTGGTGAATTTGTACAACTCCTTATGCTATGATAAATATTGCAAAAAGCGCAGAGAATGATCTAGAATAGACTCTTTTCCTTTTTTTTTCTTTCCGTGTCCGTTCACACTTTCAACTATTTGAGCGACATTGATGAGGCCGATGTGGTGTTGCATCAGCAAGCTCTCTCGCAGAACTCGCCTCGGACACGCGAATCCTCGCAAGGACATTCGACTGGAATTCCATCGCCTTGATTGGCACGCCATCAACGCTACGCAAAGTCCTAACCATACACTTATGTCTGTCGTATACATGATCCGCGGGCATATAACATTGTCCAGTGATAGTCGACCACGAATCTACCAGAGCACAATCAATACCCACTTTGGGCACCAACGTGGTCCACTTCACTGGCAGACGGAATCGCACAGTCTTAAATAGAGGACTTTCGGCCAACTGCCGGGCTCTTACTTTTCCTTTACGCCCATTGCATATCCCGTGGATTCCAGTTGATGGTGGCCACTGGCCAGTGGGTTCGTACTTTGTAAAAAGTACAGCCTACAGAGTGAAGAGACACCAATGTAAGTCCCATCTCATTAAGGTCTCCGATTCGAATTTACTTGTCCATCATTGCTTTGGCCCTGATATCGAGAGGAATTGGAAGTCTATTGTTTATTGTCTGCACTTTGCAAAAGGCCACCGAGGAGTAAAGTGTCAACACAGAGACAGAAGCAACGTGGTGAATTTGAGTATCATGAATCGTTGAGCGCAACATTGAGAGGGCTTCAAAGCAAAGGTTCGTCAAGTCGGGATCCCTTGACTGAGGACAGGCTATTCATCAGGTTTCGTAATAAGTGGAAAACAGGGGACGGATGGGACTAGACCAACACCACGGAAAAGATCGCTCTTAAGATCCGATACTGGATTCGGGTCCTCCGAGTTAGAAACTCGCAGCCATTGACGCCCGCCTTTTTGGTCGGAAATAAGAGAAAATGAGAGCTGGGATATTGTTCCCAATGTCACTCGATGCTCAGGGTCGCTGTTGCCTCCAGTGAATCGCTTAAGCGAACATCTTCGCCAAACTCAGCAGCCCATTCATACCCTCCGACAGACCACCTCCAGAACGCCCACTCATACCCCCGTAGCCGTGTCCTGCAGAAGCACCTAACGCACTTGCGACACCGTGAGGGAGTCTCAATCCCACCATCGCCAAGAGCTTTGGCAACACCCCACTGGTCAGCAGTGGGAGAATCACCATGAAAAACACCTTGACAGGGTGTTGGCGCATATAGCGCCAGATATCCCGGAGCAGCTTCTTTGCAGAGTAAATCATGCGCTGGACGAATCCTTCGCGTGGTCGAGCACGGCGAGATGAAGATGAGTAGGATGAGAACACAGACGGGCTCGCGGATCGGCCAGTGGTCGACCGGCCGAAGCCGAAGATCGACGGCGCAGAATGGCGTGCATGATGAGTTGAGAAGCCTTTGTGGCTGGAGGACGATGAGTGGCCCTTGTGGCTGCGCGTGGGAGAGCCGCGGCGGCGGACATAGTACCCTCCTCCTGAGGATGAGGACTTGCTGTTAGAAGAAGGCGCTTCAAACCAGCCCATGTTTGCGGTTGGGTTAGACGAAAAGAATGAGTGTGAATGATTTTGAAGTAACCCGCGCCGAGTATCTACTGTCTGGGCGTGTGCGATCGAGTAAAGATATCGATTTGTTCCAAGGACCTTCGCAAGTGGAGCTCCTGAATGGGGCCTTTCACAGCGTTTCCGATCACCACGATTTTAAATGAGGAGATTGTTGCGATCGATATTGATTATGGAAAGCCAAAGAGCTCTTCGGACTTTCGCGGTCGTGTAAATTGACTTTTCAAGGATGGCACAATGCCTTGCAGGTGCAGAATCTGCACACAATGAAGAAGAAGATTTTCTTTTCTGCTCTGTCCTCTCAGACTCGCATATGCTGCAGGAAGCCGAGCAGTGTGTGGCAAGGGTTAGACGCAGGCGAAGGCAGACAGCGCAGGTCAAAGCCGCTAGATGCTGCGGCGATGCGGTACTTTGTCTGGTCTAGGCCGCGCTGTACTTCAATCCAGACTCCACTAGGGTGGGTTTGTCGTGCAGGTGCAAGTGACGAATTCTGTGTGCTGGCACTTTAGTATTAGTTCACGATTGCCAATATGATATATAGACAGATCTTGTACACCTCTAGATCCAAGGGGAAGGGATGTGGAACAGATCGAGCTTCGAGAGGGGTCAATTGAGAACTTTGCCCCTGGCGAAACAAAGCCGGTGGCTGGAGAGCGAATGGCGAATGGGCTGACCCAGAGCTCATGTACATGGCTACATGCAATGTACTAATCTACTCATACTTGGTAGTTAGGTAGTAACTTACTGATTCAATCCCGAGTACACGGCTCAACTTTCGGTGGCTAGCCGGTATCTTCAGTGTACCAGATATGCACCAGGGCCCAGTCAGATTCGATTCCAGCTCGCAGTACTCATGTGAGGGGACGCGTGTCAGGTCGGATGTTGTACTATTTTGTATGAGTACTACCACATCCCATGAGCTGTGAGCCCGTGACCCACTAGCACGGACTCCAGAACCAAAGATTTGCAAGCCTCGACACCTGAAAATAGCAGTACCTCGATTGCAGGATCATGATGCTGAAAATCTTGTTGCCTGAGGCATTATAGACTGGCTGAACGACGTCACTGGCGTTAAGCCGTGGTTCTTACACTCGAGCCGTTCATAATCACTTCCCAAGTTTCAAGGCTGATAGTGTATTTCCCTTTTGATCGTTACTTAAGTCACCTCAGAACCGTCAGAATGACCAGTGAGTGTATGATCCCGACAGGCTTGGTCACTTAAGCTAAACTCGTTCCATGATGCAGAAACTCCAGATTATTGTTAGTACTTATCCCACTACCGAACACTAGGCGCACTCGAGCACCTACTTACTGTGTTCGTAGATAAAGTCCTGGGCGTATCTAGCGATGCGACACAGCCGCAGATTCGCAGTGCATACAAGAGGTGCGATCAACACATGCTGAATGACACTTCAGTGAAGCAGCAGAGTTCCCGGTCCAAGCGTCATGGATTACTGACCGAGTGGTTCACAGGGAATCGCTAAAATCGCACCCCGACCGTGTACCTGCCGACTCCCCCGAGCGGCCTGCGCGGACCAAGAAGTTCCAGGAGATCAACGACGCCTACTACACTCTATCGGATCCCACTCGCCGCCGAGAATACGATCAAACCCGCGCTTTTGAACAAGCCGAGGATGAAGCAGATGAGGAGATCCCCACAGGTGGTCGTGGCTTCCCTTGGTCTGCGTTCGGGTTCGGCAGCCGCGAGGAGCGAGACGATGATCAATTTGGGTCTGTTTTCGAGGAGATGTTGCGCGAGGAGGGCCTGGCCGAAGAAACGGGCGACAACGGTAACCGACGGACTCAACCCACCGGGCGGTTCTGGGCGATCGTTGGTGGAGTTAGCGGAGGAGCACTGGGCTTCATTGTTGGCAATGTTCCCGGGGCCTTGGCTGGAGCGGTGGCTGGAAATCGACTCGGTGCAGTCCGTGATGCGAAGGGAAAGAGCGTCTATGAGGTCTTCTTGGACTTGCCGCAGCCGGATCGAGCGCGCCTGTTGAGTGAGCTCGCAGCCAAGGTCTTCCAGACTACCATGGGAAGGTAGACGGGCTTTACGGGGGAAGTAAGGTTGGGACAGATCTCTTCAGGTCAATAATGCTAGTCATGTTCGAGGGATACGGGCGCAGAAGCAAGACAATCACGTTTCTGTATGATTTAAGTATTTAGTCTAGTAGTATAAAGATCTATATCTCAAAAGGACTCATTGCAAGGGCCTCGAGCGAGGGAATGGATGGTTGATTGTCATGTGCAAATGACTGGTCATAGTCTCTGAACCATGAAACATGTGATCGTGAGTGCTCCCGCTGGGGGCAGGCACGTTTCCACTCCCTTATCGATAACGGTGCTTATTTTTGGCACCGGAAGCTCTGCCTCGAGACGTATTTGGCTTCTTGCAATGACTCAACGAGTCAACATACTTCCAGACTATGATAGGCATCAGATTCATAAGAAAAAAATGCACTCGAAGAGCATCATGAAATCACTGAGCCATAGCTGATCTGATCAATGTCTGAAATTGTTGGAAGAACAAGGTACTTCAGAATGTAGATAAACTTCGTGTTGTGTCCGTTCTCCCCACCCCCTTATGTACTCACCGCTTGCGGTTGAAAAGAACACCCCTCCATTTCGAGGGCTAACTTACCTGACACTTATGCATACTTGTTCTTGCCGAGCGGATCTCTGATCACGTCTTCAGTCTTGTCAATTGAATCGCTTGTCCATTATACCATCATGACTACCGCTACTGCTGTCTACCCCACCCTAGAGAACCGCCCTCTCAAAGACACAATTGTCCTCTTCGATGTCGACGAGACCTTGAGCAAGGCTCGGCGGGTAAGTTGCGACGGTAGCGGCCCCTGAAATGGAGCATGAGCTGGTCTGACCATTTTAAATCTAGTCTGCCACCCCTGAGATGCATGAATTGCTCTCACGACTGCGACACAAGTGCGCCATCGGCTACGTTCGTCCCTAGCCCCGCGATATTTCTCAATTCCGTGTGCAAGTCCTGACTTGAGTGCATGATTTAGGTTGGCGGCTCCAACTACGTGAAACAACAAGAGCAGCTGGGTAATGCCACAACTGAAGTGACCAGTCTGTTTGACTTTTGCTTCTCGGAAAATGGTCTAGTCGCATGGCGTCTCGGCAAGCCCCTCCAGAGCAACAGCTTCATCCAGTGGCTTGGTGAGGACAAGTACCAGGCGCTTGCGGACTTCTGTCTTCGCTACATTTCCAACGTCAAGTTGCCCCGCAAGCGTGGTACCTTTGTCGAGTTCCGCAATGGAATGATCAACGTGAGCCCCGTTGGACGTAACGCCAGCGTGGAAGAGCGCAACGAATTCGAGGCGTAAGTCTCCCGCTACCTCTCTCCATGAAGAGGAGGCCCATCAGATATGATTGAACGCACGTTGACGAGACACTTCAGATTCGACAAGATTCACAACATTCGCCGGGATATGGTTGAGGCGTTGAAGAAGGAATTCCCCGACTATGGTCTCAGGTGAGTGACTCCAACCTTAATAGAAGCTTCTATTTCATGCGTCCATCTAACGAGACCCTCGCGGGGATTAGCTACTCCATTGGAGGCCAGATCTCTTTCGATGTCTTCCCTACCGGCTGGGACAAGACCTACTGCTTGCAGCACGTTGAGGCTGAGAAGGACATCACCGGTGTTGAGTATAAGACCATCCACTTCTTTGGCGACAAGTGCTTCCCCGGTGGTAACGATTACGAGATTTACATGGATTCCCGCACCATTGGCCATGCCGTCGAGGGACCGGAAGACACCATGAAGCAATTGAAGGAGATCTTCGATCTTTAGATCATAACTTCCTCAGACGAAGAGTTGTCGAGGGAGTTTTACAGTGTTGCGATACAGCGTCTGCATATTGAGAGCGAAAAATAATGGGCCAATCGAGGCCCCTATAAATACAAGAATTTGACACTAATTTAATTCCATTCTACCCATATGGAAGAGCCGTGATTTTGCCGGGAAGATGATCCCTTTTTGATTGTGTACCTGTGTCTCTCTGATTTACATACATAGTGACAAATTGACGATAACGTCCACGGTGGATATGTGGCGGTGTGGCGGTGTGGCTGAGGGAAGTCAGTACACTAGAATCGATGCGAGGGTCAGAGGGACGAGGTTTCCCGGAAATTTGCGGGGCGCCTCGGGGAAACGGCCAGGGCCTGTCTAATCTTCCAACGTTGTATGGAAAGTTTCCCGGTCCACCTTTAGTCATCGGCGGTGGTTGGGCTTTGCGTGCGTCACCAGCTGCAATCAACTTTGAGGGTGATACTCAAATAATCGCACAGGGGGAAGTACACAAACAGCACCACAGCACCGACGATCGCAGTCACGAAGCCAGTCATGGCTCCTCAGAAGACTCTCGTGGAAATCCCACGGAGCATACTCCCCCGCCTGACTTGGAATAGCTCCTCGTCTCGCCCGGCTGTCACACCCTCACATTGTGCCGCGATCGCGAAACGGCCATCATACGACCACTATGCTCAAGCCCGCTCGTCCTTCTCACGCCAGACGCACAGAAACGAGATCGAAGCTCAATACCGAGCCTTTTCAACGGCCGTACAACATCCACGACGTAGCTCTGCCAGTCTCCGTCGACCTTCGGCCTCTGCTCAAACAAACCTGACACCACAGCAAACCGTCACTAGTCCAGTCAGACACAATGGAGTCTATGTCGCAGCCTTTAAGCCTGCCCAGCGCGCATTTCATGCAACCCCTTCTCGGCCCCGAGAGCATCATTTCGACACCCTCCGCTTCGTGAAGCGACTTCAAGCCGAGGGGTTCAGCGAAGAGCAGGCCGTGGCCATGATGCGCGTCCTCAACGATATCATCCAAGAGTCGATTCAGAATTTGACACGGACAATGGTACTTCGCGAGGGTGAGTGACATACAACTTCAGCCAGAGTTCGATGTGGTCGCGAAACGCGCATCTCTGATCAAGCTTCGGTTTTATAGATTCGGAACGATCGATCTACACACAAAAAGTCGACTTCGCTAAATTGCGTTCTGAACTGTTGAACGCCGATTCCACCGAAGCACAGCTCACGCGCTCATCGCACGAAAAGATCGCGGCCGATATTGCAAAGCTTAATTCTCGCATGCGTGACGAAATCGGTCGCACGCAGGCATCCGTGCGACTAGATCTGAACCTTGAGAAAGGCAGAATTCGTGAAGAGGCGAATGGCCAGGAGATGCGAATCAAGGAGACCGAGACACGTATTGAGCAAGAAGTTGCTGGTTTGCGGGAGCGTGTCGAAGCTGTCAAGTTTTCGACGCTGCAGTGGCTGATGTATGCATTTCGAACCCGATCAGGTCTTCCTGGGATTGTTGCTAACTCTTATTCTGCTTCTAGGGGTGTTTGCACTGGTACCGCTGCCCTGATTCTCGGTGCTTGGCGTCTTTTCATGTGATTCGTGGTGTGGTGACCTTTGTAAAGTGTGCATAGCCGGGCTGGGAGTGTCTTTTGTATCATTAATCTCTACTTGCTCGCTGGGGGTTCTTCTAAAGACGAGTCTTTACTGATCTGTATAAATCTATCATTCACTATTCTAGCCTGCCCCATGAATGTTTGAGCCTCTACAAGAAGCTGCTCGTCATTCAAACATGATTACAGTGGGAGGGCACAATACTTATATTAGACACAGCTTACGTTGGCCATTCATGTGTATGGCTCAAAACATATCGATAAGATGGGGAATACTCTGCCGATCAGCCCTCCATGTAGAGTGTGGACCGTGGACTCGAGTGTTTCGAGTCTATCTCGGAACAAAGTCCTGATGATAGACCAACAAACAAAGGTTTATAAGGTAATGAGGAGCGACTTCAATCTAGACCGTCTCAGTCACGATAGTCAAGTAATATCGCCTTGCAGAAGTTTCAGAAGTTCCATGTATCTTCAAAACAACGTTGTCAAGGCTCATGATTCATAGCCGTTGTGCGACTGCTGATAACGGACAAATACAATACAAGCCATTGGTGGTGTAATTCCCGGAGGCTGTCGGTGACTACCTAATTCAACGCTAGTCGAGCTGATGCTGTGCGTGTCTGCGTGATTGTGACAGTCGGCTGTCGGCAAACCTCTCTCCAGCAGAGCAATCACGGTTTTGCCGTCCTTGGGAGTTTCTCAACGACATGATCACTGCCATGTATACCAATAAGCAATCGGGACTAGATTCGCCCCCAATTCTCTGGAGGATGTTTCAGTCAACAGCCTCGAAAAGGAGGTGACTTTAAGAGTTGCTCATACAACAGCTGCGCGGTGTTCTTGGTCCAGCCGGGCTATTTCAGAATGCTTATCTGAGGGGGTGCAGGTGGGTTGTGTGTACCTAGTACCTACTGGCTGATCGACACTCAGGGTTACAGTTTTCATGCTTAGCGCTTGAATAAACACCCGTTAGCAGGGAAGTAATTAAAGCTATGAAGGCGCTGTCCCGATCACACATGACTCTGTGAGGTCCCAGCGTACTTGACTACGACCATAAGAATGGTTTCTCGTCAGCAAATGTCTGTGCAGCCGTATAGCTTTACCTGCCCTGTGTTGTAGGTCAGTGAAACGGGGTTCAGTCGAGCTGATCTTCCCTATACTTCCATCTGAAAAAGCGTGCTAGCACTCCACGGGGCGTATCTGGCCCTGATCATTACCTACTCGCGTAGAATCGACCACACGAGCGCTTCTGCTGTTCTTCCAGGTGGTTGAGCGCTTGTCGAAACAGTCGTTACTATCATGTTTGTGCCAACTCTCGTCGTATTTGCCATTCTAGGGCAACTGAGACTGGTCGATGGATCAGCATCACCTGGCGGTATACTCGATGTTTTCCAAGTCTATCAACCCGTGAATTACGAGCCAGGAAGTGCCAACAACTGTGACCTGGACGTCCTGCTAATGTACCATGTTTTCGCTGAGAGCTATGGTCAGCCCTTCGTCGGTAGGACATGACCTAATCACCGTGAATTCCCAGTTGTGCCTTCAAGGGTTGATTCTGACTTCAGATCAACAGGGGATTACGTACCACCGAGCTGCAGCTTCGACACCGTCCGGATCAACATGACTGTTACCTCAAGTGGCCGTCAATATGATCGACTGGCGCTGATGTACCTTGGCGATGCAGAGGTGTTTCGCACCTCCACAGCTGAGCCGACTTCCACTGGGATTACATGGACATACATTAAAGAGATGTCTCAGTACAATGCGCTCTGGCAAGCACCACAGAAACTCATTTTCGACTTGGGCAATATCATCAATGATGTGTACACGGGTCCTTTCAATGTCAGATTGACCGCACATTTCTCCAACACCGAGAAAGCACCAAGTGCGGACATTATCCTTCCAATTTCCGCCAGAAGATCTGCAGCAAACTCAGCCAGTGCTTTTACGGTGCCATCAGATAACGCCACCGTTTCCTACAGTATTCCAAACACTGTCAAGCAGGCCGTCGTGGCAATCTCAGCTTGCGGCCAGTCTCAAGAGGAATTCTGGTGGTCCAACGTATTCACAGAAGATACGCATGACTTCGACAGTACGGTTGGAGAGCTGTATGGATACTCGCCATTCCGAGAGATCCAACTTTATATCGATGGTACATTGGCTGGAGTTGTCTGGCCCTTCCCTATTATTTTCACCGGAGGGGTAGCACCTGGGTTCTGGCGTCCCATTGTTGGTATCGATGCCTTCGATCTGCGACAGTCTGAAATCGACATTTCACCATTTCTCCCCATGTTACAGGACGGCCGGCAGCATTCTTTCGAGATCCGAGTGGCTGGTGTGGCCATCACCGCTGGTGGAACTGCCGTCCTGACTCAAAGCGTTGGCTCATACTGGGTTGTCACCGGCAACATCTTTCTTTTCAATGGCCAGCAGGCTCGCTCGCAGAGCAAGGATAAAAGTCGCGGGTCTGTTCCACACGTTGTTGCACCAGCTCCAATATTCTCTGTCAAGCGACAATTGGCACAGAACAAAACCGGAGGCAACGACACATTGTCTTACTCTGTCACCGCAGAGCGGACACTTACCGTATCATCCCCGGATTATTCGTGGTCGCAAAGACTTTCGTTTTCCAACTTTGGTTACCTAAACCAGCAAGGCTACAGTCAAGTCAACGATCAAAAAACGTCGGGAGTGAACAAAATCACCAAGCTTGGACATGGCCATCAGGCGAATTCGACCAGCTTCGACTATCCTCTCCTAGTCAATGCGACCTATGGCATCACACCAAATTCTTTGTCAATAGACGCTTGGATGACACGAGGCCTGGGTATCAAGTCCTCTGGGGGACCTGGCATATCGACGTACACCTTTGTCTCAGGTCCATCTGAGCTTCACACCTCGCAGTCTGGCTCAGCACACTACAAGTCAGTTACAGGTTCAGGTTCATTTTCCTATGGTTCCACGAGTGATGAATTCTCAAGCATTTCAGCTGGAGTGGCTTATTCGCGACGTGTCGAAGCTGTGAATGAAACTGTGGTCAGTGATTCAGAGCCTGGATCTGCGAGAGCTGCTGCCCCCGGAGGTATTCAGAAAGGGTTGGGCCGAGGTAATATCCGGAGCATGCTGGGAAGAGGACCAGGAAATCCTCCTAGCTAGAATTCGTCTTTATAATAAGGGACTGAGCGATTCGGAGACAGTAGTAGTCATTGACTTGCAATGATATCAAGTGCTGCTTGACAATGTAAGACCCGAAGCCAGACCTCAAGCCCCATATCAAAGCCCTTGCTAGTAGCTACCATGTCAGTCGGAATGCCAAGCACCGCAATTGTGCAACTCCAGAATCTGCAATGACGGCGCTCGTATGGTCCTAGAGCATTTTCATTCGAGGAGACTATCCCATATTCGGGCTCTCCGAGTGACCGATGGCGAAGCGACCTCGGTGTGTGCGATAGACCCGACTCTTGCGAGTACGTAAAGACGATTTGGAGAAGTACAGGTGAACAAAGTTGCGGCTGAAGACATATTTCTGAATAGCACTCGGCGGGTCAGTGGTACCCGTCTGCCACCTCCCAACACGTGTTGAACTTAACATGTGGATCATGATACAAGCTGCCACGTGACGTTATCGATAAGAGACCTCCGCGGCCTCGTAGCTTCCAAACCAGTACCTAAATCCGGGCGCATTATCTGGGACCTTTGCCATCTGACACTAGTGTGGCGGCACAAGAACAATCTGATGATTGATGCTCGTTTGAAGCATGAGTGTAGTCGCAGAGACATGCTCTATTCCTGGCACGTACAGACCTTGAGCACATGGCTAAAAGATGGTGAGAGAAAACGTACTGACTCTTAAACCGTTTTCTAGGGCTGATTCCCGAGAATCTTATCTCCGCATTCGCGCAAGTTGATTCAGCTGATGGAGACGAACGTCCCAGGAAACGGCGCAGAAGCACGAAATCGAGCCGTACTTCCAGTGTGAGATACGAGCTTGGATGCGATTCAAATGATGTGCCTATCGGTTACATTCCGCTGGCCAAATTGTCATTGCGACTGGTAAGCGAATACCATACTCTGTCGTGTCGTGGGCATTGCATTAAATTTTGCCCCCTCCGTGCAGACCTATGCCAAACCCCTCGATAGCGACGGTTTGGTGACGTATTCGGGAAGATTGCCTGTTCTTGTCGCGTTGCAGAGCGCGCAATCGCCAAGGTTGAATCACGCCGACAATATCGATGGATGTGCTGGAGAGCAGCTCGAATATACCTTACACTTGAGTACGAGCGACGACGATCAAGAACCACTGTTATCTTGCTCTTTGGATTTTTCACAACAATGCGAATTTGTCAGCCATGCTCGACAAGTGACCTCTCTTGTCCCTGCCGATCGGTACTACAATCGTCCTCCGACAGCATGCTACCAAGCTAGTGTACAGCTGCTGATGGAAGATAATTGTGTACTTCTTGAGGTGCTTGGGCTGTGGAGAGACTCGCTCGATATTCCCGATTTCAATCATCTGCCAGACTCTGCGTTGGAGTTCTTCTGGAAGTACGCTTTGCATGAGGAAGATGCGACCTTTGAAGCAGAGTCACAGCGTCAGCGACGTGAACAACTTCTGGGATTTTCACGTGAATGGTCGCCGCGCGAGTTCTACGAAAACGTGCACGTTCCTCGAAAAACAGAAGAGTCCTCTGCCATCATTGAATCTCCTAACCTCGAATGCGACCTGTTTCCGTTCCAGCGGCGCGCAGTTCGATGGCTACTATGGAGGGAGGGCTTCCAGATCCAGCAGGACGGAAGTATAGGCACGGTAGCTTCTCAGTCACCAAATGGCATCTCAGCCTCATTCAAGAAAACGACTGACGTATACGGGAATATTTGTTATTTCAGCCATCTTTTCATGACAGTGACTACTGAGTTATATGATTGGGGCGATACTGCAAATTCGATACATGGGGGTATCCTTGCGGAAGAGATGGGCCTCGGAAAGACAGTTGAGATGATTGCGCTTATTGACTTGAACCGACGGCCTGCAAAAGACTCATTGAAACCAGACCACAATGGTCTACGAATATCCGGAGCCACATTAATCATTACCCCTCCGGCAATTTTGGAGCAGTGGGAGGAAGAAATCCAGCAGCATGCCCCGAAATTGCGTGTCTACCACTATACGGGCATCAAACGTAGCCGGGAGCAGTCAGACGATTTGATGGTCGAGGAGATTGCTGATTTTGACATTGTCCTCACAACTTATAATGTCATCTCGCGAGAAATCCACTATGCAGGCGCTACACCGGGACGGAGCCTCCGTCATGAGAAACGATTCGAACCTCGCAAAACACCTTTGGTCCGAATTGCCTGGTGGCGAGTCTGCCTGGATGAGGCGCAGATGATTGAGAGCGGTGTCAGCAATGCGGCAAAAGTCGCTCGCCTGATACCTCGGCGAAACGCCTGGGCTGTGACTGGCACGCCCTTGCGGAAGAACATAGACGACCTATTTGGTCTACTGCTCTTTCTCCAGTATAGGCCATTTTGCGATTCGAGCTCCCTTTGGAAGCGGCTCTACTCGCTTTTTGGTCCTGTTCTGGTCAGTATTATAAATTCCATTGCGCTTCGGCACAGTAAAGACAAAGTGCGTGACGAACTGCGATTACCGCCTCAAAAAAGGATCGTCATAACGGTTCCCTTTACGCCCATTGAAGAGCAGCACTATGGTCAACTTTTCGAAGAGATGTGCGACCAATGTGGCCTTGATACCCTCGGGGCGCCTCTTACTGGAGACTGGAACCCAGAAGATCCAGTTATTATCGAGAGGATGCGTGCTTGGTTGACAAGACTCCGCCAAACATGTCTTCATCCAGAAGTGAGTGGGAGTAATCGACGAGCTTTGGGTGCAGGGAATGGGCCCTTGAGAACAGTTGATGAGGTACTGGAGGTCATGATTGAGACCAACGACAGCGCCATTCGAGCTGAAGAACGCACATTGCTTCTTACGCAGCTTCGCCGTGGTCAGCTACTGGAGAACGCGAAGCGCAAGAAAGAAGCTCTAGCCCTCTGGCAGAGCGTGTTGGACCATGCTTCAAAGCTTGCAAACGAGAGTCGCGAGCAACTGCGCCTGGAGAGGGTAAAAGTCCAAGGGGCAGCTGGCCAACTAAATAGCACCATAGCCACGGCGGGGACATCTGCCGACCTGACTGACGACGAAAGCGAAGGGGAAGTTGACAAGAACAGTCGAATCGGACAATGTCGTCTCAGACTTCGCGCGTCCTTGGAAGTGCAACACATTGCAGTTTTCTTCACTGCCAACGCGTACTACCAAATAAAAAGCGACCCTGAATTGACCGCGCCAGATTCCGAGGAGTACAAGGCGTTGGAGAAGAAGGAGGAAGAAGCATACGAGGCAGCAAAGCTGATTCGAAAAGAAATGTTACGGGACATCTCTCGGAAGGTTGAGCAGTACTTGAAAAGAATCCGGGAAAAGGCTCGCAACGATGACTTTGTCCGCATCCCGACCATGCAGCCTTACCTTTACAGCAGAGGAATCGAGTCCTATAGGCTTCTCAACAAGTTCGAAGACCTTTGTGCTGCTTTGAACCAGCATGCGGAACAGTACACAGTCTGGCGAGAGGCCATGACTCGCCTAGTCTCCCAGTCACTCATTGACCAAGAGGAGGATGCCGAGTTAGAAGGTAACGAGTATGAGCGTTCGACGAAGCACCAGGACGAAATGTATGTATACATGGAAGCTCTCCGCGCCATGTATGCCGATCGCCACGATGCTCTTACAGGGCAGAAGAACATCCTTATTTCGCACGAAACTAGGGCTGGCATTTCACAAGCGAAAAAGGGGGAGGGTCCTTCCCCGGAATTGTTTCTCTCCATTATGAGCACTCGGAGTGAGTTGATGCCGAAACCTGAGCTCGGATCGCTCCGTGGAATAGTCAGTGAACTCCGCAGTCTTGTTGGTTCACTGGACTGGCAAGCCTCAGGAGGCAGCTCGCGCGCGGGTGCCGAACTTGAGATGGTGACTTTGGTCTTAAAGAATGCTGGTCAGATTCTCACAGAGCAGCTGAGGACTTGCCCTAAGATCGAGAGGGAAGTGGAATTGTTTCGCGACACGATGAACAATCGATTGGAATATTATCGTCACCTCCAGCAAATTTCCGACACAGTCGCGCCGTACGATGAGGAAAGCGCGGGCAAGCCGTTGGACCAGAATCTGTTCGAGTCCAAACTAGAACAAGAAGAAAAGATATACTCCAAGATCTCTTCTTTGAAGTCCAAAAGGCGATACTTGATCCATCTACGAGACGAGTCGGGAGAAGAAGATGGTGCTCGGATATGCATCATCTGTCAGTCAAACTTCGAAACAGGTACGATTTACCGACGCTTTGCTTTCAGGGCCCCGGATCCCCATGCTAATCAACGCTCGATCAGGCCTGTTGACCGTCTGTGGTCATAAATACTGTTCGGACTGCCTTCGGCTGTGGTGGCGCGAACACCGAACCTGCCCTGTCTGCAAAAAGCCTCTCAAACTGAAGGATTTTCACCAGATTACGTACAAACCGCAAGAAATCATTGCACAGGAGGAGGAGACACCGCTCAAATTTGACCATGGAAAACATTCCAAAAACGCGATCTACACAGACATTAGTTCTGGACTCTTAAAAGAGATTGATACTATCAGTCTCGATGGATCTTTCGGCACCAAAGTAGATACCCTGGCACGGCATTTATTATGGCTCCGCGAGCACGATCCTGGGTCCAAAGCGATTGTCTTCTCGCAATATCGAAACTTTCTGACTGTCCTCAGGCGAGCCTTTGAGCGGTTCGGCATCGTTAGTAGCAGCGTCGATACCCCTGGTGGAATTAAGGAATTCAAGAAAAACCCAGCGGTAAGTGAAGAACGTCATATTATTTTCTTGATTGACCTTGAAATTAATTCGGCAACTCAGATCGAATGCTTTTTGCTACATGGCAAAGCACAATCCTCAGGCCTCACTTTGGTCAATGCAACTCATGTGTTCTTGTGTGAGCCGCTTATCAACACTGCCATTGAGCTTCAAGCTATTGCGCGAGTGCACCGAATCGGTCAGCATCGCCCCACGACTGTCTGGATGTACCTCATATCGGGCACTGCTGAAGAGTCTATATATGAATTATCGGTGACCCGCCGCCTTGCCCACATACTTGAGAAAGAAAAACAAGTGAAAAAGGAGAATGTCGATCTGGGTCATGGAAATGAGTCTTTGATCAATGATCTCACGGAAACCGCAATTGACTCCGCCAACTCATTGGAGATGGAGGGCGCGACCCTGAACAACCTGATGACGAGCGGAACAGCAGGCGGTGAACTAGTCAAAAAGGATGACCTGTGGCAGTGCCTCTTTGGAGCAACTGCTGGGAAACAGAACCGTGGCCTTTCAACAGATGCAGAAAGGGAAGTCAGCCGGTTCTTGCGCGGCGAAGCTGCTGAACAAAGGCGAGATGAGAGAGCGATTTGAAAGCCGATGCATTTTCCGAGCATCTCCGTCAACATTGGCCCGTTCTTGAACATGTTTCATGGATTAGCTGGCGTGTAATGACCATTAAGATTAATGCCGCCACAATCAGTGCTCTGCAAATGAAAAGGCTGGGTCATTGATCGAAACATTGTAAATTGCTGGTACTGCAGCCAGATACACAGTAAGTCTCGTGCTCCAAGGCTGGTATGAATTTGACAGCCATAGCTCCGTTCACGGCAAGATTTCAAAATCTCGACGTAGCTGATCTGTTTGAATTTATCAGCTAATCCGGTTCAAATGACAACTTTGACAGGCTGTCTCCGCTCGTCGTCCCGTAAGCCGCCAACAATAGAAGGATTAACAAGTAAGCATTTTGCTTCCACGGCTGAGCGAAGACAAGCTTTAACCAGTTCCCATGCCGTCAACAAAAGGGACTTGCAGCCTCCATTAGAAGCGATTGTACGCTCGTATGCTTTCTGAAGTCTGTTGAATGACAAGGCGTCGGTTCCTGAGCCTTCATGAATATGGCCAAATACGTGTAGTTTGGGCGGACTCTCCACAGCGTCTGCAAAAGATAAGGGCATCCCCATTGCAAATCCAGATGCGCGAGTGGTGGGCCATGTGTAATCAGAACGTCAATTCCTTCGGGAACCAAGCTTGTCCATACATCCTGGTTTCGGGGGTATTGGAACGCCCAATTTCCATGCTTTATAGAGTAAGGACTTCCAAAAATCCGAAGCTGGCGACTGGTCCCCGGGCACGAAACTGTTGTCTCGTTGTTCTCCAAGTAAATGATATCGCCCCATTCGAGCTGAGTCCTCTGAGAGGCAGACCGACGTGGGCGGTCCGGCATGGAATGAAGCAGCAAGTCATGATTTCCTGCTACTGCTATCTTGATGGGGTGAGACAAGGAGCATAGCCAGTTGAGTGTGGCTTGAATCTCCTCAAAAGAGCCAGACTGTGTTAAATCCCCAGCATGTATGAGGATATCACCGTCAGGAATTAGAGGTTGGGCATTATGTGTATCGGAGATACAGACAATTTCGGCCGGTTCACGAAGCGGCATGGCTATGAGAGGTTTGTGCCAATCATATAGCGTTCGTGCAAGATAGACAAACGGTTGAGACCAGAATTTCTGCCATGGTCCTGGTCGCGGCCTGTGGATGAGCTCGTGAAGACCAGACATCGTTGGAATATTGAGGATTCCACAAAGGGCGCTCAGTCAGGTGATATACAGCAGATCAATCAGTCCTGGATGTCAGTACTTGGTTAGACCCTAGAAGTTTATGCGAAAATACCTTTCATGTAGCCTTAGCTGATAGGTAGCTTCTAGGCTTCAACGTAGAAACTGAAGAGAAGGGGAGACTGACATTTGCGAATTTGGTAGGTTATCACAACAACCCCACCACGAGCACGATCGCGGCGGTCTTACCATGTGATTTTGAACTTAATCCATTCCGTAGTAGTGCATACATGATTATGATAAAAGGCGTACCTTATCTTCCCTTCCTCAACTATGTGGTACCAGTTCCTACTCCTAGTACTGTTTGGCTGTGCGAAAATGATAAAATACACGCAGAGGTGGTACATGCAATTTTTCGGAATATCCAGTACAGTTACGATCAGGCTGTCGAGCAAAAAACATCTTGTATGTAATATTCCTCACATGTCACTACATCAGCACTGTGTGCTCAGATGCTGAGGTCTTCTACACTTGATGCTCGACATTCTAAGTGACGGCCTCAGGCAGCAATTCCCCCGACTTCAATCCGTGTTACTAAGCAAAGAAGGTGCCCGGCGGGGACTCCGCCCGCTGACCTGCCGGCCGAGGTGGAGGACGCCCTCTGAGAGTGCGGCGAATCGCCGGGCATCCAACCTAAACACTTAGACATCCGCTGACTGGCTACGGTTACGTGTAGCGAGGGAGCCTGGAGGATTTAATTAAATACTTGACCTCTTAAGATTCGTGAAGCATAATCATATCTTCCACCGCTCCATGTCCCCTCTGCACTGAAATGACGCAGTCCACAGCCCACACTATGGCATCAGACTCACCGAGCCTCGAGGCTCGCGAACTGAGCCTCGTAGGCAAGGTTGAGTTTCGAATCGCCATGGCTGATTCAGACGAAAAACTGGAGTCCTTGCTGATGACATATCTCCCTCCTTTGCTGTTGAAACTGTCATCAGACAGTGTCGCGGTTCGCAACAAAGTCATCTCAGTCTGCCAGCATGTCAACACACGTGTCAAGAACCCCTCCATTCAACTGCCCGTTGCGGCCCTGTTGAAGCAGTTCAAGGAACAGAAGTCACAGCTCATTCGTCACTTTGACCTCATATACGCTCAGCAAGGAATAGATCGTCTGGGGGCTGACGCGAGAATTGATATCTTGCTCCCTCTGCTACAAGGCATTGCGCAGATTGGCACCTCGCCCTCGCAGGGTGCCATCGTGTTCAACCTCGTTCTACGACTGCTGCCACTATTCAAGATCCCACCAAAGGGCAGCGAGGCCGACCAGAAGCTGAAGGAAACGCTGAGTCTTTCGAATGAGGATACTCGTTTTCTTGTCTTCTGGCTGACAAAGCTCCTCCTTTTCTCGCCTGCAGTAGGCAATGCTCAGACATGTCCAGGCTTGTCGGTGGACGAATACAAATTTCTGACCAAAGATGCGCCTGTCACTGAGACGTGGAATCCCGCATCTCAAGGAGGGCTGAATTTGACTGAGACGAAAGTCACTGCTCTTCGATTTCTTGGGAGCGGCGCCTTTGAGGACTCCCAGCGATTCTTGCCTTCATTGATTGCCACGGCGGACGCCAACTCACGGTTGGCTGATCTGGGCGATGAGACTCTCAAGCGATTTGCTGTTGATCTTGAAGACTCTTCAGTGGTAGAGCAGCTCTACGATCTCTATTTCGGCGTGGGGGAAGCACAAGGCACTCTACCAGTGCGTCCGGCTTTGCAGGTCAAAATCTTGACGTTCCTGGGGAAATCTATCAAGGCGACAGAGAATACGCAACGAATTTACCGACTCATCGAGGAAGGGCTGCTTTCTGATGCCGCCAGGTCGGCGCATGGACTGCAAGCATCGAAGCTGAGAACGCAAATTTTTACTTTCACGACATGGGTAGTGCGAATGGGCTTACCATCGAATCTCAAACAGATTGCTCCAAAGTTGATTGCTGGCTTGAGAGATTTTATCCAGTCTCAGGGCTGGCCGAGCCCCGGTGCGAGTGGGCAGAGACTGCCCGCAACAGATCTAAGCTTACGGGGTCTTGCATACGAGAGCATCGGTATCTTGGTACCCAAAGTTGATTTTCAACTTCGTGACGAGACCGGAGAGAATTTCGAATTCGACCTCATCCGATGGCTGTTCACGTCTCTTGCCTCTGATGATTCTAGCCCGCAGATCTTTGTGAGCATTGACCAAGCCTTGGGCAGTATCCTGAACTCTTCCCTCGACAATTACAGTGAAGAGTTCCAGGCTCAACTGCGCCCTTTCCTGGTGAGCCAGATGCGATTGACTCCGGGGGACACTGACCCTGATACCGGGTTTGACATCACCCGGAGCGTACAGTATGCGGCAGTCCGATTTGCGAACAGATTCCTTCCGTATAGCGACGTTGTGGCGCGCTGGGTTGATCTAATGGCAGTGGCACATGGATCAGAGAGACAACATGAAATTGTTGAAGAAGGAACAAAAGGTCTTCACCCATACTGGTTCCGGTTGCTCAACCCCGCCAAAGACAAGAAATGGGAAATTGATCGGGAAATTGATCGGGAAAATGCAAAACAAACCGTGGACGCGTGGTTCGAATTTCCCAAGTTCGCTCATGCGGCGCAATTTCTCCTGGGAATGGGCGACAGCAAGGGAGCTTCCAGCGTCCCATGCATTGAACAGCCCCAGCTTTTACTAGGTCCGTATGAAGGAGCCTTGGTCCCTGCTGTGGCTTTTCTACGGAACACTCTCCTTGCAGAGTCGCTTCATGCCGCTAGCATGTCCACGGGGCTTGAGCAGGACTGGGACTACAAGCTAGAAGTTGAACTCTCAAGCAGCAACGAGGCACGATCTGCCGTGCGACAGTATATTTGCGACTCTGCGAAGGAGCCCGTGGTCATGCTTTTGTCTGCGATCCTCCGGGGGCTCGCCAAAGAGTCACTCACGGGATTACGGCAAAGCGGTTCAAATTTCGTTGAGATTTGTGCTTTGTCGCCGAACGATGCAGTCGAGAAGCTCCTTGTCCTTGCTCCCACTCTCATGCAACCTGTCTTGGGCCACAATCAGGACGTTCAAGAATTTGCTGCTAGAGCTCTGGGGATCCTCGCGTCCCACCCATCCTTTGATGAAACTAAGTTGCTAGGTGTCTACGCTGATATGAAGGACACGATTGACGGCTGGAAATCAGCTGTTGGAGGAGCAGCACTTCGTGTGCGCGGCGCAATCATGGCCTTGTCCTATATCCTTAGCCGCCTTTCCTATCGAAAGTTCTCTCGGCGGGTTCCAGACTCAACTCTTAAGAGCTACGTTGACACAATTATTGACATCATCAGTCATTCACGGGATACACTACTTAAGCGAACGGCTGAAACTGCCCTCGGTCAACTCAGTCTATCGGGCCTTCTGTCAATCGAATCACTGGATGAAGATGGCTGGAAAGGACTTTTGGTGAAGTTGGCAACCGATGCCAAGACCGAGAATAGCACACCTATCTCTGCGCTTGGCCTTTTGACACTTACATTTTCTCGGGCCCAGCCAAAGTCTGCCTTGTTCGGCGATTTTATCGAGTCGCTATACAAGCTTCATGAGATTAGAAGTCCAGAAGTTCAGTTCACAATTGGCGAAGCTTTGAGTAATGTGGCCGCTGGATGGGATTCACGGGCTTTGATCCAGGACTTCGACGTGGATGCGGAATTCCCAGGCTCAGACGTGCCCCGTTCATTATTTGTTGAGGTGTGTGATAAACTTATCAAGGATTGTCGTGCCTCTAAGCCGTCCCTCCGCAAGGCGTCAGCTATCTGGCTCCTCTCTCTCGTCAAAAATTGTGGACATCTTCCGGAGATGCAGGAACGTCTGCGTCAGTGTCAAGCCACTTTCTCCAGCTTGCTGAGCGGCAGGGATGAGGTTGTACAAGAGACGGGCGCCCACGGCCTGAGTCTCGTCTACGAGATTGGCGACCAATCTTTGAAGGATGATCTAGTGCGGGATTTGGTGGACAACTTCACCGCAACAGGCTCAAATCTCGGCGGTGGTAATGTCACTGGGGATACTCAACTATTTGAGCCAGGAGCTCTGCCGACTGGTGAAGGATCTTCAGTCAACACCTACAAAGACATCATGAATTTAGCTGCCGAGGCCGGTGATCCAACACTTGTTTACAGATTTATGTCAATGGCGTCGAACAATGCACTCTGGACAAACCGTGCCGCATTCGGTCGATTTGGCATTAGTACCATTTTTTCCGATTCCAGCGTCGATGGATATTTGGCCAAGAACCCCAAAATCTATCCAAAGCTCTTCCGCTACCGATTCGATCCGAACCCCAATGTTCAGCGATCAATGAATTCAATCTGGCAGGCTCTCGTCAAAGACCCGACAGTGGTGGTTGATACGCACTTTGATCAAATCATGGAAGACTTGCTCAAGAGCATGCTTTCAGGGCGCGAGTGGCGTGTACGCCAGGCAAGTTGTGCCGCTGTGGCCGACCTCGTTTCGGGACAGCGACCTGAGAAATACGCCCAGCATCTTGACGAGATCTACAGTCGGGCGTTTAAGCTTTTGGATGATATCAAAGAGTCTGTGCGAACGGCTGCACTTAAACTGTGTCAAACCGTTACCAACTCGGTGATCCGTACGCTGGAGACCGATGGCTCTGACAAGCGAGCAACAGTCCTTCTCGGCAGTGCCGTTCCCTTCCTGCTCAGCGACAAGGGCCTCGATTCTAGTGTTGAAGAAGTCCGCGGTTACGCCATCGGTGCACTCGTTCAGATCATCAAGAAGAGTCCGGGTACACTATTGCATCCATTCGTGCCAAGTATTCTAGAGAAATTCCTCAGCTCTCTTAGCTCTTTGGAACCTCAAGCAGTCAACTATGTTCATTTGAACGCTGAGAAATATGGTCTGACTGGCCAAGATATCGACAAGATGCGCTTGTCAAGTATTCGAACCTCCCCCATGATGGAAGTGATTGAGCGACACTTGATTGACCATCTCGACGAGACCAATGTCAAGGATCTGGCGCCCAGGCTCGAGAATACCCTTCGCACTGCTGTCGGTCTCCCTTCGAAAGTTGGTTGCAGCCGAGTGTTAGTGCTGCTGAGTATGAAGACACTGCTTTTCCGCCCTTACGCCGATCGTTTCATCCAGCTTTTGAGTAAATACGTGGTGGACCGAAATGAGACCGTCAGCGCCTCCTACTGCACGTCAATGGGATATCTCTTACGACTCGCATCTGATGAACAGGTGCTGAAGACGATTGAATATGCCAAGAACCTCTATCTCAACGGGGAAGACGCTACACCTCGAAACATTGCGGCGGAGATCCTTTATTCGGCTTCCAAGCTCTCCAACGATCGCTTCATGGCATTTGCCACTGCCGCACTTCCCTTCGTCTTTATGTGCAAACATGACGCGGATGACCACGTGAAAGAAGAGTTTGAAAAGGTCTGGCAAGATAACGTGGGTGGCAATCGGGCTGTATCGCTCTACCTGAGGGAGATTGTCGATCTTGTTGCTGAGAACATCGACTCTGCGCGCTGGGCAATCAAACACACGGCGGCACGAGCGATTGCTCAGGCCGTACTATCCTTGGAAGGAGAGCTGGATCTCCCCACGGCCCAGCTGGTATGGCCGGTTCTGGAGAAAGCTCTTGCGGGCAAAACCTGGGAAGGCAAAGAAGTGGTGTTGACGGCACTTGTGAAGTTCGCGAGCTCCGGTCGGGTGCTGTGGGAATCACAAACAGCTTTGGCGGACTTGCTCAGGGTACGTATCATCTACTTCCCCCGGCTTCCTTCGCCGTCATATGATCGCGCTCGTGAACACCCCGAACCTGTTCAAAGAGGGGGTGAGACTCAGACTAACCCTGCTTTCATTTTCTTCCTCTACTAGAATATTGCGGTGCGTGAAGCGAAACGCAATAATGCAACCTATCGACCCCATGGGCTGAAGGCTTTGGGCCAGATCGCCCAAGCACGCAAAGTAGACCTGATGCCTAGCGCTCTCGCAATTGTAATTCCTGTGATCGATGAGATCGTAGAGGAAGACGACAAGGATGGAGACAAAATGGACATTGACGGCAAGGGATCGGATTCATCCGAAACGTTGGCTGCAGGCATCGAATGTTTGCTGCAGTGTCTCAACCCAACCACGATAGAATCAAAAGGTGAGTCCACTTTACTTTGCTATCGTTGTGTTTTTTTTTTCTCTGAATGCCCCCTCTCCGTTCACCTTTTGCTCCTTTCTATCTCGTCCTTCTCTATCTTCTCTCCCCTTTTCTTGGTGCTTTTTGTTGGTGCCTTTTCTCCTCGGGAATCTCGTATCATCTCGGGTAGAAGAAGAACCTTGCCCGAGATGCGGGAGGCACAAGGAATTGGTAGACGATTGGCGGGAGAAGAGAGGAAAAGAAGGAAAAGTGAGCCGGATGAGGTCGTTTCTTCCTGCGGGAGTCCCCTTAGCGTCCGTTCACCTGCTAAGTTTAACCACAGTGCTGGGAGAATACATGCAAGAGGTGATCCGTCCGTTGGAACAGGCTGTGACACATGGGGCTCGCCAGCTGGTCAGCACGGTCTATCGGGAGCTCCAAGCGTTGTTCACACGACTGAACGAGGGGTCGGGCGGACTGGAGTCGACTGCGCCCCGGTCTGCAAGTGCAGTCGCGCCCGAGTCGGACGCTGCGCTGGCAGCGCCCATGCGATCGATGGCGGCCGTGCTCCTGCGCGAGGGTGACGCAGTGGAGATGGTTCGCAAGGCTCGCGCAGAGGCCATTTTGGCGTATCTGAAGGTTCGGCCGGAAGTTCGGGGCTTGCCTGAGGCGCAGCTGAAAGAGTCGCTGCAGGGGTGGAGGACGAATGAGCGATCGAATGCGGTGCAACGATTGTTGGACGAGGCGTTGAAATTGGCCAGCTGAGGTTTTACACTCTCTAGAGATTTTACTTTGTTATTGTTCCCTGTGCATAAAGGAGACAGGGCTGGAAGGAGATTTCGGCTTTTAGAAACGTGACTAGTAACTACCTAGTAAGTACTAATCGTCTCACTTGTCATGACTTCATCCAGTCGTAAGTTACTAGTACTTGCTTACACTGATAGCACTGCTAGTCGAGATTCGGTACCTCGTTCACTGGAGGGCACTCAGGGTAAGGTAGTTAACTTACTACCAATGAATCGTTTGGAGTATGTCATTGTCTGGGGCCCCTGTTTGCAACGCCATCGTATCGATGCCCTGGTTTGGGTGGATTTTAGGTAATTGTTCCATTCGCCTTTCGAGAGGTACTGACATATGTATTCCAGCGACTCGGCACACTTTCAAAAGATGAAGCGGCGTACTGGGCGCCATTGGGGTGTATACCAGGTTCCCCATTGCAGTGGTAGACTAAGCACCTGCAAATGACCTCAAGGAGAGCAATGATCACTTGGACCATCCCATCTTATGCGCACGAACACCCACGGTACTAAAACCTTACCCATGAGTAGGTAGAACCGTGAATTCTCCCCATTTGTAATCCACCGGGATTCCTTCTACGCTTGTCCAGTGTCCAGTGTCCAGTTGTCCACTGATGCCCCCAAAAGAACAACGCCCCCCGCACGTGTCGGAAAGACCGAAAACCTTCCTCTTCCTCCCTTCTCCTATCTCCATCTCCCATTCATCCCGTCCGGGCATGCGACCCTTTCTCCGACCGTTCCAAAAAAGACTTCGGTTGTAACGATCAACGACTAGTCCAGCGGGCAACCAGCAGTGACCGACCGCGCCCTATGAGTCCAGGATCGAATATGGCTCGTTCTGAGCGGACCCGACTGGAATCTAAGCGAACGCTTAGACTAAGGCTGGTCTACTAGTAGTGCCTTGACGCAGTTCATGCGTGTCTCCCGATGCAGGAATCCCGGTACCATGCCAGGATAGGAGATAGGGTCAGGTAGAGACTACTAGATGAGGGCCGATGAACGAGACGAACGAGACCAAGAAAGCTTAATGCACAGACGGGGACGAGGACTGGATGGAGGAGGAGAAACGGCTCTGAATCGTGGGCACTGGGCACTGGGCACTGGGACATCTTGGGGCAATGGGTTCGAAAGCGCAGCGGCTAAGGAGAACGCTAGACGGGACTGCTCGGTGAGACTCGGATGTTTGGGTTGGCGATTGGGTGAAGCAGATCGTCGTGCAGTGTCGATGGGTTGCCCTTGAGCGAATCGTAAGTGCGCAGCTACATACGAGGTCAGTCCTGGACTGACCTCGGGCATTTGGGAATCTTGACCGTGAAGGCTTCCGGGCTTGGAGCTGGAGGAAGTGGAAGGAAAAGGAGATCCACAGCTCTGACTAGTGGACGAGCGTTGGGATTGGGGGGCATGGTGTTCCGTCCGTTGAAACATCGTCGTTTCTTGTCCGTTGGACGTTGGCACTCGCTAGCTGAAACCTAATGGAGGTTATTCTCTTTGCACTTGGTCTGGTGGAGTGAGGCAGATGCGGTCGTCAATTAGGTGGTGATGTCAGTGTTACTGTCTACTAGTTTAGTAGTATCTACTGTCAGTCCTCAGTACTGTAGTGTCTAGTGTCTACTCCAGTCTACACTGGAACCTGAACTCGGTCCAGCTAAGTAACGTACTGGAATGGCGTGCACGGAGACCGGACTGGCCACTGCAGCCCGTCCACACCCAGTCGCATAGTCTCTCTGAGGTACTCTGTACTCTGTAGTCTGTACTGTACAATCATGCTGACATGACTCGTGAGCCATGAATATACTGCAATGATGCATGTAAGCTTTAACCCAGATTGACCCTTTCTCTCTGATTTCCGAGGGATCGGTCTAGCTACTGGGCCACCTTCCCAGCTGGGATATGTCTACCAATAAGCGATGCTCGATGCCATCGGGGAGCAGCGTCCTACAGTCCCGCCGGAGGGGATGTGATGGTGAGCCAAAAGTAGAGGCCGTCAAATAATCTATTGAACTCCCATGAATGTCATCCACAGTCTGGTGTTTCAGACCGAAAAAGGGACAATGTCCCCCTGCATGTGCAATGTAGGGATCAAGGGTGTATCCAGTGATCCAGTAATCCATTCGGGCTGGCCTCTTGGACTTGTACAACTGACCTGTAGCGGATCGAGATTTGCATGTCATCACTGGAAGACTTCAAGACACACACTTTGGTGAGGGGGCGGTTTAGCTGATGACTTGGGAAGTGTGGTACCTACCATACTGGATGTGGAAGTCAGCGAGGCAAGACCGAGTGAAAAGGAGAAAAACAGGTTAGACTGGAGCAGTGCTCAAGTAGTCGGGGCCTTTTCCAGCAGAACATCCAAGATCGGGTATTATTCTACGGGGATGACTGAGTCTCACAAATCGCAATCTACATCTCTCTCTCTCTCTCTTTTTTTTTGTTTGTTTTTTTTTTGTTTTGTTTTCCCTGCTGGACACTAAGGGACGGGATTGTTCCAAATTAGGACAAATTCCTGACCACGTGGCTGATCGACATGGGTCCATTTTTTTTTCTGGTGCACTTTGGGAATCTGTTTGGCTCAGAGAACGGATCATGTGGAATAGTTCAATTGGGAAAAGAAAGGATTCACAAGGGCGAAAAAAAAGTCACCGAATTAACGGCGCCCGATTTCGGGAGGGTCGAGGTGCTAGTGGGAGTGGCAAAACTCCCAAGGTGGGTTCCTTATTCGAATGGCCTCGATCGTGGCGTCGCTCTGAGGGGTCCACGGGAGTATCATTTCTTTTTGTCTGGTTTTTGGGGTCTGCTCTGTTTGGAAGGGGGTGGAAGAGTAGGTTAGTTCTGATGTCGCTCGTGTACTGTAGAAACGCAGAGCAGCGTATTCGATATGGTAGTGCCGGCCCATGCGACCAAAATGCATCAAGGCGTAGACAATTAGACATACTGTGACCTACATCAGTACTATATTTCCACCCCATCTACATGTTTAATTTTGTTTGGAAGATCAATACCGGGTAGGAAAAAGAAAAAAGTACACGCATAGCCCATTCCATCCAGAAGCAAAGCTATGGTCCGTGTCTCGGATCTCCGGACTAGAAAGGATCGCTTCTCGCTCGTTGAAGGGGTGGGGGGAAATGGTCCGCAGGGTTCTCCAGAACTACGTCCTGCCCTTACTGTAAATGACTTCAAGCCGCGAGCCCGAAACCATGAGGTCTGGGGCAGAAGCTAGCGCTCTGGTTCCCTCTATCCACCATGGCATAGCATGGTCAGCGTATGAGGCCACTGCAGCATGAAGTCACTGGTCGAACAAATTCGACGTAGTGACCAACTAGACGATGTTTCTCCCGGCCGGGGCCTGGGAAGGGGAATGGGTCAGAGAGGCGGCGGTTTCTGCAAAAAGACACGCTAGTGAAACGCCACTCGCTTAAGCATCGGTCATGTCCGTGAGGAGGATGCGCCCGGGGCGGATGGTGGCTTTCCACCCTTTGAACGACCTTTTCCTCGGGTGGGAGACTGGACACTGGACAGGGCGGTTTCAGTAGTCGTCTTGGAGGTTGAGAGGTGTTCATGTGAGGATAGGTTGGGCTGTGGCTCGGGCTGAGTTTGGCTTGGATTGGACCTGAGCTTGACCACATGGTGCAGACTGCAGATCACAGAGAACAGATGGTAGGTACTTTTGCCGCTGGGCAATGATGTCCTCTCTCAGTCTCTCACTACTAGTGTTCCCTGGTCAGTACAACTGCCTTTTTTCTGTCCGGAAGCTTGATACTTGTTTGAACACCCTTTCCTCTCTATGGTACTCTAAGCTCGAATTCCTGACTCCACATCGGGGTCATGCAAAAAGGATGCTCACCTTTCGATGACCGGGTAGTTTTTGATCGCGAGTACCAGAGTGCAAGGGTCGGAATGATGCCCCTTCTAGGGTGACTGCCGGCCTTTGATGATGATGCTCTTTTCGAGGATGAGCGGTCGACCAGCGACCGAGAAGACGACTTCCAGACTACCTCGGTTGTTACCTTTTCAGGACAACCGATAAGTAAGCAGTAAGCACCAGGAATGAAAATAGACCGTATATTTGTGGTTGTGGTGCTTGTGAGATAAGATGAGATGAGCCTAGTCGATATCGACAAATCATACACTTGCCAGTAAACACTAAACACTAAACACTAACAGCTGTGAAGTGTCAACCCAAACACGACTGGTACTATATTTGCTCAAAAGTCCACACGAAACAACAACACAGATCATCACTCCTCCCTGATGATACCTGCTTAGCTGCTACATAGAGGTCACATCATCGTCACATTCACAATGCTCACATCGAGTGGACATGTACTTTGGACCCAGATGGGACCCCAGCGCATCAGCCCATCGGAAAAGTCAGCAGCGATCCTGTACCACCCAGTCGACTCACTGCAGAAGCCGATGCATGATGATAATATCTGGATGTACTGTATTCCCGAACAGGAAGGAAAGAACAATCGAACACCCGCCTGCAAACTTAAAATCTGCAAAAGCCGACGGGTGGATGTGTGGACCTGTCGATGAGTGATCAGATCATCAGACGTGGGGACCCGACACTTTGGGAACGAAACCGTAGCCGCACCCGTTCCGACTGGGAGGCTCGTTGGATGTGTCCTTGTTCGGATCTATCGAGAAAATACCGAGTCTCCTCTTCATTTTCGCAGCTATCTAGACTTTGGACAGGTCTTTACGACAGACGAGGATTGGAGCTCGGGGTCACGATTTTTTTTTTTTTTTGGATGTGTTGTTTTTTGGGCCTTGCAAGGCCGGACCCTTTCTCCTCATCATGATGGACGTAGCTGGCCACCCTCACAGTAGTTTAAGATCGAGCATCTCTCACATCGGCGATGTATTGTATGATGAGGTGGTGTTCCCCTTCTCCTCAATCTTTCCTAGCATACGCATACCGTGCACTGTGCAATGCATACATACATAAGGAAAAACTTCGTAGCTCCTCCCAATTCCCGCCGACCGTCGACTCATGCAGTCATGCAGTTATGCAGCAACTGACCCGACATTCCGTTCAACGATCCAGCGATCTCACGTTCCCCCAACCGAACAAGTCCACACGGGCCTGGGCGGGCCGATCGACCAGAGCCCCCAACAACCGCTGGCTGCGCATCCAAGCGATTCCCTTTCAGGTTGGTCCGATTTCGCCGGTTCTTCTGTGTGGGAAGAAGTGGTTCCCCAGATATGATGCAGTGCTGCGCCCATGCCGTGCTTCGGCTCCGAGGAGTGTGGCGGACGGGATCTCTCGGGGTTGATCACTCAACTGAGGCTGGTGAGCGAGGACTGTTAGACTAGTAGAACTAGACAGTAGACAGTAGAAAGTAGACAGTAGACACAAGATAAGAGACTACTGTGTCTGTCTTTCTGTTTCCCCCCATCTCGGAGTTTGCATGTTGACACCGCAGACTAAACGCCCCAGTCAAGAGAGTCGAAAAAGAAAAATGGGAAAAGGAACTATTGATTCAGGTTGCTGCTCGAGAAAAAGAAAGAGAAACGTCTGAGATATGTCCAATATAGTTGCTGGTTCAGTTCAGCTGTTGTTGTTTTCAGTACAATTCGCTCTAGTGTGTACTGTGTAGACTCAGAGACTACTGTAGACCGTTTCATATGATTCCCCCAAATTCAACTAGTGCAGCTACAGAAATTTGGGTCCTCTCTAGTATCTCTACTCTCTACTCTCTACCCTCTTCTATACTTCCAATCTCGAGCTGCTCCGAGAGAAATATATCCCCCGGTCCCGTCACGCACCAGCCCAGTCCTCTCTTCCCCTGTGACCCCCCTCCCAAAGCCGACGCTAAGACTCATGGAGGCTTGACTTTCCATCTCACCGGAGCCGGCCCTGCGCCCCCAGCGGGAATGAAGAGTGCATGTGGCGTGGGACTCTGTTGAATGGACCCCTCCACCAACCCAATCCCCGTGTGGAGTCGTCGCGTTCGACGTGTCCTTCAGCCAGCCCTGTGTTCCCCGGAGAAAGGGGCCCGCGTTAGGCGGGAATGGTCAGACGAGCGATCTCGAGGCCTGTCGGATCTTGTCATTCGCCCGGACGAGTTGATCCCGTAGATCATGGGAAAGTGAATGACGAACGATTGAGGTGAGGAAGGGGGGGGGGGTGGGAGAAAAAAGTTTATCATCTAGACATGACGCACTACATATAGTACTTTGTTGATTGTGCACTTGGCGTTGTTTGACCATGAGTAGTTATCGCAAAGACTGTTTGAGAGTGGGTACGCTGGGTAGTAATATACTAGTAGTAGTAACTTAGTAAGTCTAGTAGGCTAGTAGGCTCAGGGCTGTAGCTGTAGCTGTAGCTGTAGCTGTAGCAGTAGCAGTAGCAGTAGCAGTGCCGGTACTGGTACTGGTACTGGCTGCTGCTTGTCCTCTGGGCTCCTTTGCTCCAGTGCAAGTGACTCGTGGATCTTGATACATTGATCGTGATACTACTCTCTTCGTAACTACCTGTAAACTCGATACTGGAGTCCCAAGTACAAGTATCATGTGACGACACTCTAGGATGGAACGGGCAGGTGGCCCCTGTCTCACAAAGGCGTGGTGTTTCCAGTGTCCACTGTCCACACTTTGTGTCACCGGGTCGTGCAGATTGGATACCCGACAGTCTGGTCCTTGGGCAGGACGGATTGCATCTGCGACTGCACTTGCTGGGTCAGAATGATGGCGGGCCCGGCTGTACCTGGGAGTCCCCAGGGTAGGCCTCCTGCACAATGTGTGAATGTATAAACCTCTCAAATCTAGGGTGCTTGATCGATAAATGAGGCCATTGCTGGATGCTGGATGCTGGATGCTGGATGTTGGAATTTGAGATTGGAAATTGTTCGATGCTGACCTGATACTCACGTGACTCTTTTGATTCCTTTGATTCCGCCTCGTGTCACAGCCGTGATATGTTCGAATGAGTATTTTCCTAGGCTGGGATAAGATGGTAGTCTGCTCTCTCCTCTGCTCCATTCCCCATCAATTAACCGACAGATGGCACTCCTCTCCACCGGGGCACCCCGGTGTCCATTTTCTCACGCGTGCTAGGGCCTGAAAATGAGCCGGTCAGTGCTCTGAGCTCTCTCGACTCCTCGAGTGGTACCCGGCCCTCTTTGGGAAGTGGGTAAAGTAAGAATAGCAACCCACCTCAAGGCCACATGGTTGGCACCTGCATGCCATCCGAGTTTAGGCCTCTTTACAGTATTTTAGGGTTTGCCAAAGTGCAGGCCAAGTACCGGGACGGTCGCTAGGTTTCCAGTGGATGAGTGGACCGCTGGAGACTCGATCCAAGGTTTTGAAGGTCCGGCTGCGTAAACCGGGTTGCGCGCGCATCGCGCCATCTCCTTTCCAGGTATGAGACCGGACTTGGTCGTCCTTTGTTCCGTGCTTTTTTTTTTATTTATTTTTCACTTGTGTTCTATCGCTTTCTTCTCTTTTGGTCCACTTTTTCTTCTTTCTCTTCCGTTTCTTCCCCCTTTTTTTTTTTTTTTTTTTTCCTTTCCTTTTTGGCTCGCAGTCTCGGAGACACGAAGCTTTTACGCGGGGCCAGCCATGACTTTTTCCAACTCTATCTTGGAACCCATTGGGAGAGGGGATGGAGTCGCGGGATTGCTCTCCCTCGTCAATGACATGATCTGGTTCAGCTGCGCCGGGCTATTTCTCAATCGCGGATAGTCCCTCGATTCTGCGCACCTCCTGGACCACCCCGAGGCCACAACCCGAGTTGCTAGTCCCGTCTGAGCGTCCCCCACTCCCCATCCCAAAAAGGGTGTTTCGTGCTGGATGTCATTTCTGTTTGGTCTTCTCTCCGCTCAGCTCTTGGCTGCCCGTGTCTTTTTGTGACGCATGGACACCGTTCGATCGGTGTCAAAGATGCTGGGATAAAACCCAGGTAGTACACCCCATGTGTGCTGTCTGCATCTCTGCTAGTTATCGAGAGACTACTGTCACAGTGTGTCCTGTGCAAGTGTGTAGTACGTAGATTGTATCATTATTGTAGAGAATCACATCCTCGTGGGTGGCCCCGATTGTCTATCCCTCAATCGGCCTAGTCTCCCTAATGTGGTAGTTTCTTCACTCGGTCAGCCAGTCAGCGTCATCCGATCTGACCTGTTCGTCCGTGAATTTGAATTTGGAAATCTATTTTTCTTTTGCCTCTCCGGGGCTCTCGTCTCTACCGTCTAGTAGTCTACTACCTGTCTCGTAAGTCTACTAGTCTGGACTCTGGTTTGGAGTCTGGTGTCTGCATTATCTGCACTCTGCAGCCTGCAGCCTGTACCGCTTCCTTCGGTCCAAATAGTGCATCTCGAGTCCTGTCCAGCGCAATGGGATGTCCGCAGGGTCTCTGATTTATTGCTGTTTTCGTTTTTCTTAATTTATTCACCCCCCCCCCCCCGATCTATCTATCCTCCAATTTGTGAAATCATCCTTTTGATTCGAAGCTTGACACTTGCATTCCGTGTCCGTGTCGCTTCGCCGTAAAAATCAAAGAAAGTAGAGAATGCCTGGGACGGTACCTTGCGCTGGTAGACGTGGGTGGCCAGTCCCTCCTCTCCAGTCCGCAGGTCCCATGATCCCATCATTCCCCATCCTCGTCTCCTGTCGCTGCCTTGTCGTCGCATCCGAGCTTCCTCCATCGATCCCAGATTTCCGCCACCCGTCGAGCCAGAATCAAACAGGGCTGTGCCTCTCCAGGCCACCGGGTCCCCTTCTCTGATCGAGCACCAAAGAAGAAAAGAGAGAGAGAAAAAAAAAACAGTAAAGTGGATGCCCTGAATGTGGCATCGACGGTCCCCTCTCTTTCTCCCCTCCCCTCCCTGCCGATGATGTGAAATCGTCAAGTACATAACGTCTGCGGTCTCCGCTCTTCACCGGCCGTGGTTCTTTAAGGTTGTGTTCGCCAGCGATCTAGACCATCGCCCGTCAATCCCCATTACCATCTCGATCCCATACATTACCCACTTTCGCCCTCGCCTGCTTCATTCTCCGCGCTTCCTACATTCCCTGCCCGCAGGCCTCCCGCAAGCCTTTCATTTCCCCGAGATTCCCAGACCGTCAGGACCGTCGTTCTCGACTCTCGCTCGTCCCGGGCGCTCGAGTTCTAGGCCTGAAAGTTTATTTGTCTTTTATACTTCTCTTCTCTCCACCCCCGCGTCCTTCCGTCGCTGATCATTCGATCACTATCCGTGATCGACACTATACACCGTACACCCAGACAACGCTCAAGGCCGTCGATTCTTGCTCCTGTTCAACCGTGTTATCCCCCTCCCAAACCTCGACGGAATCGCGAAGAATATCGACACATTATCATCATCAGCAACAGCAGCATCAGCAGCAGCATCAGCAGCAGCATCAGCAGCAGCAGCAGCAGCAGCATCGCAATTGACCACATCTTCCATTTGAACACTCGCCCGAGTTCGGTCGTCAAAGAAAGGGCGGGACTATCTCCCCAGTGTGCCCTTCAACCAGCATTTCGGTACGAAACAAGATCTTCCCATGTTGTCACGCCTTTCACCAGTCTGATCTCTGCTTCCCCCTCCCAAATACTAACATTCAAATCGATAGTCCCCCCAGTCCAGTGATTCTCCATCCGTCGAGCTCGCCTCATGACGGTCACAAGTTTGGTGATGCAAAACCGCCGCGGCCATGCCTCCGCCAAAGGCACCCTCCGTCTTCCCATGATTGCTCCCAAGGAAGAGGTTCTGGAAGGCAGGTTGGACAAGACCCCAGGTGCGTCGCCGCGCATTCGGCTACCACCGCGATCGCGGACGGGATGTTGGTACGTTTCCTGATCTCCCCTCCTTGCCTGAAGTGCTTCCACCCTCCTCGAGCCATCAATCGATGAGAGACTCCCCAAAATGGTGAGAATTCGCCGAGACTGACAAATCCCGAACTCCGTGATATAGGACTTGTCGGGTGAGTGATCCCTCAGAATAAGACCGTTCCAGGCTTCCCAAGTTCGGTTCAATTGACTTCTTCTCTCCGTGCCTGCATGCAGAGTCGAAAAGGTGAGCCCACCTCCCCCCCAAAAAATCCCTTGTCTGGTGCATGGGCGCCCTTGACTGACTCGGCATTCCTGCAGTAAAATGCGATGAGGGTCACCCACAGTGTAATGTAGGGAACATTCTTCCGCTGCGGCACGGCTCCGCGGGTCCTGCGTGGCCGATGGGGAAACGACCTCCAGCTGACCTTTGTCCTCTCCCCACACTTAGCAATGTACGCGACTGGGTCATACTTGCGACTATCGGCCACGCCTAGCCTTTCGTGATGACACGCCACGAATTATGGGCCGCATGGCCGACGTCAAGACCGAGGGCAATGTGGTCTGGGACCGTGAGCATTCCTCTCGATGCAGACTTGCATCCACCCGCACCGCGTGAAGGAAAGCTAATGACAGTGTTAGTCTCCTCCCCGGGCTCGACCGGGAGTCGGACCGGCGGCGATTACTTCTCCTTGTCCGAGGAGCTCCCGGACTTTTCATTGTTGACTTCGGACGAGGACCGCGAGAAGAAAGCAGAGAGCTCGACCCCCGGAACCTACCATGTGGTGATGGTACCGGAGAGCTTCAGCTCGCTCCCAGAGTATGCCGAAGAGACTGATGACTGCAGATTCACCAGTGACTTTTCACACTCTGCGACTGCGAGCCCCGTCAGAACCACCGGAAGTGAGAGCGATGCCACTGAGGATCCCAACGTAGTCATTCTGCGAACTTTTGAGGATACGACTCGACGCTCCGTCTCAACGGGTCGTATCTCCCGTATCTCACCTACGTCGGAGATCTCAGATCCCTTCTGCTCCCTGTCGCTCTCTCCTGCGATGGATGCCTTTCCGTCTCCCGTGCTGGGCGAGGCGCAGGGGTCGTCTTCTTTCCGTCTAGAGCCGCAGATGACCCATCAGGATCTACAGAAGCAACAAGAGTTGACGCTATTTACACACTTTCGACACGTGGTCTGGAAACAACTGTTCCCTCATGACCGTGACATGGATGACACTTATGGATTCGATCGCAATGGCATGACCTTGAGTGTCGACTTTTTAGAGAGAGAGGCCGCGCATTTTCCACCTGTAAGCTGCTGCTTGCGTCCCGTCCCCGGCTGGGTTTCTACTCCCAAACCATGCAGATGCTGACGAGTGATAGCTTTCCCATGCAATCATGACGGTATCGGCCCTCAGTCTCTCTCATAGTGGTACTGGGCAGAAGGTCGACGCACTTCAATACTACCAGCAGGCATTCCCATCCCTTCAGATCAGTCTTCGCAACAACGATGACCTGGTGTCGGATGGACTCTTCCTCACTCACTTCCTCTTGCTGATTTACGAGGTACGCATCACATGATTCGCCATCTGTACCCTGTTGGAGGCTACACAGAATGGCATGCTGACTTCTCTGGGCTCATCTCTTCCAGGTGGCCGCCGCCGAGCCCCACGGATCGAACTTGTGGTCTCATCACATCTCTCGTCTTCTACACATTGCGCTCCTCCGTCACGCCAAGTTTGGCCGAGAGCCACATCCATTCATCCTGTGGTGGATCTGCCATATTGACCTCTACGCTTTGTTGAGCGGTGCCGGACAGGGAGAATTTGTGCGCACCCTCATGGACCACCGGATGCTTCCAGATTGGCAGAGTCTGCTATACCCGTCTGGGACCGAGGGATATAGCGTGATTTACTCCGATGAGCACGATAGTCTTCCGACTCTGATGCGCCTCTACGCCAACAGTTTCGCTGTAACCGCTCAAATTGGCTTTCTCGGCGCTCGCCTGCGGCGGGAAAAGCACTCTCTTGCACGCTCGGAGTTCCATCCTCATACCGAAGAGATTGCTGAACTCCGACGGACCCTCGCGCGACTATGGGAGGCATCCGATGTGGCTTATTGGTCTCAGCACCGGGATAGTCTTCCGCGGCGATCGCAAGAGATCTTGCAGCAGGTGAGCTTTTTTCTTTGTCATTTTGATCTACAAGGAATCAGTCCTGACCGATTTCTAGTCGGCGACCTTGTACCATCTCAGCCACTTGTTCTCCTACAGTAGCATGTTCCCCCATCAGCGATTGGAAGCCGACTTTGACTCGGCCAGTGAAATCGACCACCACGCTAGCGAAATCCTTCGTATCGTGGAGGAAACCACGCACAATCGCCGTGCCGATCGTCACTTCTTGGTGTTTCCGCTCTTTCTGGCCGGTGCCACAGCATCGGCCAGTGGCCTGAAGATGATGGCCATGGAGTTGATGACCGGTATGGAAGACGACGAAGATGGAATGGGACGCAACACTGCCACCACTCGAGCGATCCTGCAGACGGTCTATGAGCGACAAATGGACTCTCTGATGCGGATGGGCCACACTCTCGATGTGGACTGGTCCGAGTTTATGACGCAGAAGGGCCTGCAAATGGTCAACTTTGGGTTCTAAGACGGCTCCCAAGACTCGGCCTCCGGTCCTCAGCCGGGTCTATATCAAGTCATGACTGGTGGGCCTGTGGTCATCCATCCAGTCTTTCTGTTTCTTTTTGGTTTTTCTACTCATTTTTCACCAGCTTACCATCTCCAGGATCCTGGGCTGTTTGGATCTTATTGAGCGTTGTTGCGATTTATGTGCTTGTGATCTTGATCTTTTCGCCTGTTTCTGTCTGGGAAGGCTTCATGTTTTCATTTCACTTCTCTGTTTGATTAACTTCTCGAGCTGGCTCTTTCCTCCGACTTCTTCTTCTCCAGTTTGGATTCGGTTTTTGTTCTTCATTTCGGCATTCGGGAAAGCAGGGCGTTGTACCATGGGCATCAGTGACGACGGATTGGATCGGTGTATGTATAGACACGAACACGGGTGTTAATAATTCTTTCTTGTCTGGTTCCCACCGATCAGCGATTTCCGTTCCGTACTTGGCAAGGTTTTTGCGGTATTGGTAGTGATGATAGACACTCCATTGAGAGTCGTGTCCTTACGAAGATTCGTTGCGTGCCGAATCTGAAAAGATTACAACGTTCTCAGGACCACGAGGCGAATTGTTCGAAGATGATCATCCTCGAGGGATGCAGGACTGGCAGCACCACTGGGAGGATGATCCTAAGGGGGAACTGCTCCGAGAGGAAACATGGTACGGCATCTATACAGTCCGAGTATAACTATAAACTACAAAGTAGACGGGTACCGATGGATTCTGAGTCAGGTACAAAAGGTACTATCTCTACCCTTCCGGACTGTGTTTCACTATTTACTCCCAAGAGAATCCTTGTTCTCTCCTCCTCTGTTCATTCTACCAACTTACCAAGTGCCCACACTCCACTGACCACTGTATTCTGTGGATCCCTTGAGACGTTGAATCGGAGTCTCTTTCTGAGCTGCCTTCTTATCACCTGCGGGGCGCGTGGGTTCCGCCCAGGCGCTTATTGCGAGCGTGAGACTGGGAGTCCATCCGAGGAACATTAGGAGACCAAGTGTCTTCTCGGCCTCGGGTCTGTCTCGTCCTTTGACAGGTGGCAGCCTGGCAGGACTGTTGCATTGCGCGTAATGAATACTGGAGACCGTTTGCTGCCCGAGAGAGGACATACATATCTAGCTACCCCCTCCTCTCTTCTCTTCCGATTTCACTAGCCGCGGAACGTTCTGCACACTGGCGACTTCCTCTTTTTCTCGGCCCTTTGCAAATCTCATCTTTCTCTTACTCCTGTCCGGGGCTTGGATATCTTTCGATCTCTCGTGGTACCTTGAACCTACATCTATCTTTCGGTGGTCTGTGCAACTGACTAGAGCTCGTTCTTTCCCCCTCCTCCGCTTCCCCTTTTCCTCCCACGGTCTCCTCCACCTGATGATACCCGCCACAAGGCTAATTAGTGCCCGCTCTGCCCCTCACTCTGAGTTTCGGACCAGCAAAATCCACCCAAAGCTGCCATCACACGGATCCGCGTCGCAAGCTCCGTGATTGGGTGTATGCAGCAGTCGTCCAAGTCGAGGCGGCGGCGGTGCAGGAGTAGTATCATCCTGCAACCTTTCTCTTCTGCCTGTTGAGAGATCTGCATCTCCGCAAAAAGACCATTCCCTTCCTCTTTCTCCCTAGAAGGCCCCCGGGCGTCATCTTGCGTACACCATGAATCCTGGCGAGAGCCGTGCTATTCATCCGGAGGGGGAACTCTTCCTCGGCAATAGTTCCAACAACCATCCCAACATCAATACCAACAACTTTCATCCAGAGACCGCCTCCGGCAGGCCCGGCGCATCGAATATGGTTGAACCGTTACGCATCAACAAGAGAGACTCGGCCAGCCCGCACTCGGCAACAAGTCCACCCAACATCCCACTTCCATATCCCGAAGATCGTCCGCGGCCCGGGCAGCTGCGTACGTCGAGCTCACAAGATGTGCACCCGGCAGAGGCGGCGTTGCGGTACAATTCACCGCCGCCTGTCAGTGCGGAATCAGGCTCGGGGCCAGTAAGTCCCGCAGACTATCCACTCGCACTGCGTCCCCGAGATGGCCGCGAGCCACGGGTCGCAACCCTGGCAGAGCGTCGTGGTGCGGCACCCAAGCCGCTCCCCGAGTCACCGGGGCCCGATGCGCCCGATGCTGCGGCGCTCGCGGCGCGGACGTATCCTCGTCCGCCGACGAACGCAGCCCCCAGCAATACGATCGAAGCTCGCTACGACAATCGCCAGCAGTACTATCCACCACCGGTCAGCTCTACTTCCCGGCCCGCTCGGTCGGGTTCAAGTTTGGCAGCGCCCTCGTCATCGGGGATTAATCGCATCAGCTCGACGGCGTCGACATCGACGACCCGCGCGCAGCGGGGATCGCCTCCACCGCCGGAAACACCCGTCGTGGGTCCCGGCCAGCAGCCAGGGTCCGATATCGAGGCTCGCTATGCGGCCGCGGGAATTGCGGGAACCGGTACCCTTGCGGGCATACAGTCGCAGAGCTCGGCGGCTCAGAGGAGAGCAGAGCAGTATATGGGCCAGCAGCCGACGTTTGCTCAACAAGATTCCCAGCGACCTTGGACACCGACAGAATTACCAGGCACCCAGCCGCATGGTCCTCCAACCGTCTACCAAGGCGCGGAAGTGGTGAGTGGAGCACAGCAGCAGCAGCAACCAGTGCAATATGCTGGTCATGCTGCACAGCAGGATCCTGGTCGTTATGGAAGCCCCTCGGTACAACAACATTCAGTGCCATATACCAGTCCTGCTGTCCAACAACAACAACAACACCCTGGCCAGTATAGTAGCCCTCCGCCACAGCATCCTGGTCAATATGGTTCCCCTCAGCCTTCTCAGACCAGTCAGTATGGCAGTCCTCAGTCTCAGCACCCTGGTCAATACAGTATTCCTGCGCCCCAGCTCCAGCAGCAGGCACAACCAGGGTCATCCGAGCAGCCGGGCAGGATTCCTTCCAATGCCTTGGAGAATGACATGGATCGCATGCGTATAAGTGATGAGCCTCCTCCTGCGTACTCCAGCGTCTCAGGTCCAAATGGTGCCAATGGGTATCGCAACGAGAAACCAGGCTCTGCAGCAGCGGCTGCTGCCACTGGTGCTGCAGCTGCTGCCGCCGTTGGGATGGCCGGTCATCCTGCTGTTGCAAACCAGGGCCATCCTGCCATGGCCTCCGCATCATCTCCTGCACCTACAACCTCGACAGAAGGACATCCGGCTTTTGCAAACGATCCTCGACAGCAGTCTGGTGCAGGTCCGTCACCGCAGACTGCAATTACAAATGGGCATTCCCAATTTCAACCACAACAGACACAAATGCATGTTCAACCACTTCAACAACAGCATCCGGGCCAGGTTGCTTCCCCGGCGCCTTCGGGGCCACCTCCTGCATCTCCGCCACCTTTGCCCGAAGGATGGATCGCGCATTTGGACCCAAATTCTGGACAATACTACTACATTCACTTGCCCACACAGTCAACGCAATGGGAGTTCCCCAAGGGTCCAACTCCGTTGAACTTGAATGAGACACCTCTTTCGCCCGTCGGGAGTGTATACAGTAGTCACCCCTTGACGTCCCCCGGTCTCTCCGCATTTGGGAAACCATTGGCATCTCCTGGTGTGCCTTTAACACCCGGGTTTGAGAGTCTTCAATCGCCTTTGGCAGGTTTCTCGGGCCCTCCACCCAGCAGTGGTATGGACTTATACAAGACTGCCCCCACTAACGGAGTGTACTTTGGACCTTATCTGAGATACACCAATATGGACATCGAGCGCGGCCTCTGGCTTGGTTCTATTCTCCTCGTGACTGATGCCGCTCAGCCGCCCACGATCCATCTTCATCAAAGTGTGGATCTCTCTCCAAACCCGCGACAGCTCAAGCCGATGAACATCGCGGCTCACCAACGTTGGACCTTCTACAAGTACGAGATTGACCTGCAAATGGATGATGCAGGCCCTGCCAAGTGGACGTATGCCATCACCTCCCACCTTGGCTGTACACGATACGAGTTCCTAGTTGCCGGTCGCCACGAGACCAATTGGCGCTTCATTGCGACCTCCGGCAACGATTTCTCACTGAGTGTGAATGCGAACGAGCGCGCTCGCCTCGGTGGAGTGGGCTTCATGTGGAAAGATATTATGCAGAAGCACAACGAGATTGGTGGTTTCCACGCACAACTTTGCCTGGGAGGACAGATCTATGCTGATCGTATGTGGAAGGAAATTCCATGTCTCAAGCAGTGGCTTGCGATGAGTGGCAAAGATGCCAGAAAAAACGCGCCATGGACAGCGGCTAATCAGCAGGATGTTTCGCACGCGTATTTTCATTATTACACGAGTCATTTTGATCAGCCACATTTGCGGGAAAGCTTTGCTCAGATTCCTTACATCTGTCAAATAGACGATCATGATATGTGAGTTTTTGAAACGAGAGACACCTGAATCCAAAGATGTCTTTGGATCTTTGAATGGAGCTGACGTTCTGGTTTCTCTCCGACTACCAGCTTTGACGGGTTTGGCTCATACCCCGAGCATATGCAGTTCTCAAACATGTTCAAGAACATTGGCCGGATCGGCATCGAGATGTATCTTCTCTTCCAGCATCACACGACGCTCGACATCTTGCGTAATGTCAATAACGACACAGACCTGTTCACCATCACGGGTACAGGGTGGCACTTTGTCAAGTTCCTCGGACCTGGTGTTGTTGTCGTCGGACCCGACTGTCGCTCGGAGCGCAATCCGCACCAAGTCATGGCTGGGCCTACGTACCAGGGGCTGTTCCCCAAAGTTGCCATGTTACCCCCCAGCGTGCAGCATTGTCTGTGGATGATCTCCATGCCATTGATCTACCCCCGATTGGTGACGGCAGAGCACGTTGCGCAAACTGTCGCGACCGGAAAAAGGGCCGTGACCGGCGCATACAATGTGTTGGGTAAAGTGACCAGCTCTGTGGCAGGCGTTGTGGGAGCAAAAGACTTTGTTGGGTCAGGCTTTGACTCTGTCAAGCGTGCTGTTGGGAAGTCCGGATTGATGGGAGGCATTCTGAGTCCATTTGGAGAGTTTGACCTCATGGATGAATTGCGTGATCAGTGGACGCATGAGTCTAAGGTTGGTAACCAATTCGGACACTTTCAGCCCTTCATACCATGAGCTTTAGTATGATGTTGCGATGTTGGATGGTACTAACATTCTCAATGTGCAGGACCTGGAGCGAACATATCTGATTCGCACACTTCAAGGAATCGCCCATCAAAAATCCATCCGAATGACCTTCCTCTCTGGCGCTGTCAACGTCTGTGGTGCAGGCCTCGTTCACGACCCATCAAACCCATCCAATCACAAAACCATGTACCAGCTCATCGCCTCGCCCGTGGTCAACAACCCACCCCCATCATATATTGTCAAGATCCTCCACGGCAGCTCCAAGCCCCTCTACGTGCCCGCAAATGGTCATCGCTCCACCAATCAACCCACAGACACCAAAGAAGACATGATGGAGATCTTCCAAACGGACGTCAATGGGCAAGCGCGCGAGCATAAGAAATTGATGGCCCGCCGCAACTATGTCGCCATCGTGGCATATGATCCTGATGTTGTCTCCACCCCGGCATTTGGAATGCAGCATCAAGCCTTCAGTGCGCAAAAGGCCAAGCTGAGTCTGGCGGCAGATTTCATGGTCCAGGGTGATGGTGCCTATGCAAATGTGGTCAAGTTCGGGCCGGTCATTGTGCCTAGTTTGGAGGAGGGTCAATAGACGTGAAAGGTGGCAAGGGTGCTTATGATTAGGAAAGAATGCGTGCCTCTTTTTGTTGTTGTTGTTCTTGTTGTCATCATTGGAGCGAGGGCCTTTTCACTAAAGCGTCTGCGTTATATTGATATCTTGGTAAATACCTTATTTTTTCATTCTGGGTCAACTGAATTTTCCTCGGCATCAAGGTTTTGGACGTCAGGTACTATGGGACTCGGCTTCCTGCTGATCTCTTGATTTTTTTGAAATCCGTGCCTTTCTCTCTGGCCCTTCAATTAGGCCTTGGACTCAGCCCTCTGGAAATATCACTGTTTTTCCATCTCTAAGATCCTTCGATTCCAAGGTACTGGATGTCACCTCTTGAGTGTCACGTAAAGGTCCCGTGTAGGACTTGATGTATTCGATAAGCGAAATAACCAGGTACGAAAGCTAAGCAGCCCTCCCTATGCAGAACCAAGTTCTTATATACATGCGCAAACTCAGAACACGCTCAAAACTAGAATGAAAACAAAAGAGCAGAACCTACCTCCCCCCCCCCCATTAGTATAACTCTGAATCATCCCTCCAACGCCGTAAAATAACCATCAACATCCCGCTCCCGCTTCCACTCCGATCCGATCCGATCCGATCCGCTCGGATCCAATCTAATCGAACCGAAAAAGGTCTCCACTGGGAACACAAAGCCCAATGCGCCAGAAATAATCTCGATGAGCAAAGAAAAGCTCCCATAACCGATACCGCGCGGGGATAACATCCCAGTTCCAGGATCGCGGGTATAACGGGGCGGATGTGTCTTGTGAGGGTGTTCGGCAATGTGAGACTTTGCGGAACATTTGCTTTCCGAGGATCGCTTGTTTGGGTGGTTCGCCTGCCTGGTGATCCTCGTTCGGGGTTTCGTGGGTGGTCGGCGAAGAGGAACAATCATCTGCGTTGAAGTCGCTCGAGAGAGAGATGTCTATGTCATGTAGGTCTGTTTTCAACGAATCCACGGGTGATTTGGCACCGGCACCAGCTCCTGCTCCGGCGATACACCTCCTGTCTTCGTCGCCCTTGCAAATTCGCACATCTTCTACACTCGGGGGCAGTCCAGACTTGGCGATATAGATCTCGGCAGCATGCGGTGCATAACCCCACTCCTGTAACGGGAGCAAAGGCACCGGATCATCCACGTGCGTCACGCGCCGAATCCGACTCTTCTCAACATTGACATCGCCGACGTTGATGTCGTTGCCGTTGTCGCTATAGTTCCCAATCTGAAACGTTGCGTCGAGGAATCGCGCGAATTGCGTATTCCCCACCATGGGTGCGCCAAAGGTCGTCACGAGTGGATCCCAACCTTTTAGTCGCATTTCTAGACCGGCGAGTGTGGCAACGGCACCGCCGAGGGAGTGGCCTACGAGGACGATTTCGTAGTCTGGGTGGGTTTGGAGAGCGTCGAAGACGATGGGGAGGATGATGGGGCGGGTGTGGAGCCATGATTTCATGAAGCCGGCGTGGACGGTGCAGTTGTCGCAGCGAAGGGACTTGGGAATGGTTGGTGGTGTAGAGTCGTGCCCGTCGGTATGGTCTTTGTGGTCATTATTAAGATTATCGTCATGATTATCGTCGTCTTCATGTCCGTTGTAAGGAATGTAGGATTGAGGGTATGCGGAAAGGTCGATGATGGTGTTTGTGATCGAGTACGTTCCTCGAAAAGCGACGACGATGCGCTTGGGACCCGGTGAATGTGACAGGGCGACGTAGCCGCAGGAATCGGAGAGTAAGATACCGGTGTTCCAAGTCTGATGTTCGAACAAGTCGCGAGAAAGGAGTCAGTGATCAGAGCCCAATGAGAGTGAGCGTGAGCGTGAGCGTAAGCGTAAGCGCAGCCGCCATGCTTCACGCTTCAAGAACTAACCTCGATGAGGTCCAGATTTGGAAATTCGGCGCAGTGACTCAGACACTGAAATGGCTTTTTCACGCCCGTCGTCCCCACACAGTAGGATATATCCACAAGTCGTGATGACTCCTCGAGCGAGTTGAAAAGTTCACTTGAGACGGGAGTAGTATCATGCTCTGATCCGACTGCTGCTGCTGCTACTGCCGCGCCGAAGGACGCGGGCCATAGCATTAACGTTGCGATCCAACCGAGTGCGAGCCGGGGGCTCTTCAGGTGGACCATCGTGGCATGGACTGTGTCGAGGGGGATGCTGGTCGCTGGTCGCTGGTCGCTAGGTGCTGGTCAAATCAAGGACTCTTCAATGTGTACTGTAATACTGTAGTGGATTTGAGGAAGATGAGGGAGGGCAATCCACATGTTCGTTCACCTGTACACGCCGACACGGATGCACGTCCCGTTCTGAGAGGAGGCTGTTCACACTTCACAGACGGTGTGGTAAGGTTGATGACCCCAGTAACAGTTACATAATGCGTCATGTGGATCTGGGGTCAAGGTGCAGGTGGCCGTGACCTGCGGCTCCACCACATCAGATGACATCATCAGTCAAGGCCTTCGGAGACCAGGGCACGAGACAACCCTGTGTCTACTTTCCTTGTGCATTGCGCTGAATGTCTTTACTTGCGATTGAAGAATCTCAGTGAATATTGTATCGATGAGCCAAGGGTTCACTTTCAATTCTTAAATCATCTCATCTGGACAGCAAGGTCAAGTCGCCATTGACTCCACGTGGGTTCCAAAACAGTTATTACTCGAAGTGCCCGTTCATATATTTCGCGCTTTCCGAGAGTGTTGAATCTTGGTCTGATGACGATAATCGTCCTCGATTGGTGCTTGGAGATAGAGTTGATAAACAAAGAAACTAAATCCAACTCAGCCGTACAAGGTTCAGTCCTATGAACCTTCTACCTACCTAAGGTACCCTAAATGGACGTGGTAGTCAGCGATCATCATCCCCCTGCGCTGCTGATCCTGAGAGTCTACACATAAACATGAATTTACAGAGCTTACTGGGTTCAGATCATGTGAAGCAGACCTGTGTCACATAAGGCTACTGAGCTCTTCCATGATGGAAAAGTAGTAGCTCTCGAATCGACATCATGATTGGGGAATTCCAATTCATTTGCTATTCCGAGGTATGATAGTCTTCATTGAATAGTTTCCTGAACCACTCACGAGACATAACGGACAGGAACGACTCGTCCAGAGAGAGAGAGAGAGAGAGAGGTACGGGCGTCAGCGTCTCTCCCTTCTCGCTATTCTAGGTGGGAAGACCACACACTCACAGTGACCTGACACCATGACGAGGCATTTGATGGCTATCCTCGAAAACAATGAGCCGAAATCAATCTTTAAGCCCTATTTTACTAACAGCGTGATGACTTTCTCCCAAATCAAAAGGGAATCGTCCCAGATTGAGAAAGGCAAAGGTTGGAGTACTACCTCTATGGTAAAAACTCGCCCGGCTCATTTGAGAGGCCTGTTACGTACGCTTACTACCGTCAATGCGTATACCTGTGTCTGTGTGTCACAGTCAGGCAACTGATCAGGTGTACAAGGCGACGTTTCTTCGACAGCAGACCTTTAAACAGCTTGCTGACACTCTGGTGCGGGGATTAGGTCTTTGAATTCGTACCTCTGCCCCTTTGACTTTCAAGTCCGAGGCGTGAAGAAAGCTGATCTTTATTATGGTACTTTTGCTTCCGAGATCGCACTTGACCAGTTCATGTCCATGATGAACCAGTGCCTTACTACCTTCTCCATTCGGGGAACAAGAATGAACCGGAGAACTCCGCATAGATGTCTCGGCAGAATTTCATGCAAGGATCATAATGTCCCGATTTAGCCTTGCTCGGTATTTAGGCTCAACGGGCCGTGATGTGGAGATCTCGGCGGGTCAGAACATTGAAAGGGGTCCTTCCGACTCCTTCGTAATCTCTTGCAAGCACAACCTTTCGAAGGCGTAGCAACGTTGAAACCATCGTTTGGAAGCTGTCGGACTCGACGATAGGCCATCACTTATCGTTTCTTTTCCATCTCTTTCCATGGGATCGATTGATAGCATTCTGTAAGGTATGGATGTTAGCATGTTTGCGATGTGCTCGTTTCAACAAAGTACGCACCTCGTCCCAAGAAAATATGAATTCAGTATATGTATCGCCCCCCTCTGGGAACATGATGATCTTTTCTTCCTAGTCGGCGGGGTCGCCACACTCCGCAGTATCAGACAACTTAGAGTCCATCCCCGATCGGGTAAATCTCCGACACGGTGTTGCATTGTGCTTGGCTTGATCTCCTCTGGCACAATGTTTGATCAAATGCCAAATCGGACTGCCTCCGCATTCCTCAGAAGACACATCCCGTCTCCACCGGAGCTATGTTTCAGAGTCGATCAAGCACCGCGGGGGAGCTGAAGAACCTACAGTATATACTTGGCAGAAGATCCGTGGATTCTCGAAGGAATCGCTCGTGGCACTCTTCTATTTTCTTGAGCCTGGGGTAAATCTGCACCGAAACATGGCTGTCTTTTCCAAGGTGCTGGGGAGTGCGATCTCCCTCGCCTATGTTGTTTCGGCATTAAACAATGGCCTTGCTGTGACACCTCAAATGGGATGGAGTAAGTGTTGTTACCAGTATACTATTCAATGGATCAACAGGAGTCTGGACTGTGTTGACTTCACACCTCCGTTGCATGACAGCTGGGTGACCAGTCGAAGCTAATGTGAGCAATCTATAGACGACTGGAATGCGTTTCAGTGCAATCTAGACGAGCAGTTAATCCTCGCCACAGCCGATGTGATCAAGAACACCGGGCTGAGAGATTTGGGCTACCACTACGTCATTCTGGACGATTGCTGGTCCTCTGGACGCTCCTCGAGCGGACAGCTCGTTGCCGATGCGAAGAAGTTTCCCAATGGAATGAAGTACGTGGGTGACCAGCTTCATGCCAGCGGCTTTGGCTTTGGAATGTACTCGAGCGCTGGTACCAAGACGGTATGACCACTTCCACTGCTCTGTATCGTGTTGCTGGCGTATCCCTGATGGGCGCTTTTTTCTTTTTCTTTTTCTTTTTCTTTTTTTTTTTTACATTTGTGGTTTTTCCGCTTCCACCTTGCTTCTTTTCTCACACGTGAGCTCCGATAGTGCGCTGGTTATCCCGCCAGTCTCGGCCGCGAGACAACCGACGCGAACACCTTCGCCAGCTGGGGGGTGGATTATCTGAAATATGACAACTGCAACAACCAAGGCGAGTCAGGGAGCCAAGCCGTCAGCTCCGCTCGGTAAGTGCAATCTCGAGACCCTCATTGCCGGGTAGGGAGCTTTGCTGATCTTTCTCACTCACGACACAGATACGATGCCATGGAAAAGGCACTAGCAGCAACTGGTCGCAAGATCCTCTATTCCCTGTGTAATTGGGGTGAAGATTCTCCTTGGATCTGGGGTCCCTCGGTCGGAAATTCCTGGAGAATCACCGGTGATATCACCGATCGCTTCAACACTCAGTCTTCGACTTGCCCCGTGTAAGTTCCATTCGACTCCTGCTCGCCGACGCCGGATTCCCAGGTGCCTCTGAATTGACCACACATCTAGTCCCAACTCTGGTGGATATGGTTGCTCCGTCACCCAGATCCTGTCCAAACAAGCCCAGATTGCATCCTACGCCGGTCCTGGTGGCTGGAACGACTTGGACATGCTCGAGGTCGGCAATGGTGGTATGACGGACGATGAATATGTGGCGCACTTCAGCATGTGTACGTTTGAGGGCCGTCTCCTGTCCGCAGTTCCACGGCCAAAACTGACCCGTTTCCTCTGTGTGTTGCTTTGCAGGGTCCGCCGCCAAGAGCCCCCTCATCATGGGCAACGACATGCGAAAGTTAAAGGCCAGTGACTGGTCGATTTTGGCCAACGCTGCTGTGATTGCGGTCAATCAAGATCCGCTGGGCAAAGCTGCCCTCTACCGATGGACGCACAACAACGTGCAGCTGTGGAGTGGCCCTCTGGCCTCTACCACCGGTAGTTCAGTCGATGACATGGTGGTCGTTCTCTACAACAACGGTGGCTCGAGTACCACCGCGTCTGCCAGTCTGGCCGACATCTTCGGCTCTTCCAACGTGCCGAACACCAAGTTTGAGATTCGGGATCTCTGGGGATCCCGACTCAGCAGCAGCCAAGCCCAGGCTGTCCTCACCGACGGTGCTGCCGCTCACTCGTCGTGGTTGTACAATGCTAGTCAGCAGAGCTACAAGACCGGACTGGACAAGGCAGACTCCAAGCTTTTGGGTACCGCGGTGGGGTCCGTCTCCGGCGCCACCGGGTCCATCTCTCAGTCCGTGCCGGCCCTGGGCTGTCGAATGTTCCGCCTTCGCGCCGTGGGAGACTCGACCCCTGGTCAGGGCTCTTCGTCCACCACCACAGCCAAGACCACGACCACGACCACTCAAGCGGGCACGACGACCACGGCGGGAGGTCAGGGTCCTCAACAGACCCAGTATGGCCAATGCGGCGGTCAGGGTTGGACCGGACCCACGGCATGTGTACCGCCGGCGACCTGCCACTCACAAAACCGTAAGTAGTGCCTCGATTTGACCTGCCTTGCCCTGATCTTAGATAGAGTACTAACCTTGGGAATCTTCTTTTCGATGGACAGAATGGTATTCTCAATGCCTGTAAGGTCGACCCATCGAACAAGTGTGGGCTTGAAGACGAGGGTTATTGTGAAGCCAGACTTTTGCACTTTTGCACCAGGGCCGAGACTAGTGTATCGATTCGTAGTTCATAACTTCAGATGATGATGTCGTTTTCAGAGCTGAAACTTGTGAGCCTCAACGTGGCAGACTGGAACCACACATGCGGTGTGATTCGTCATGACTCTCGAGATTCCTGAATCTCCAGGCAACGTTCATCGCAGATTCATCAGACTTCAGGTTTCTCTATCCAGAACAGTCAGCTTTTCAGACGGGTCAATTCAGATTCCCACATGGCTTCTAGAAAAATTCAATAGCCACGGAGGGTTCCATCCTTATCAGTGCCCCCGTGGTACTTGGAGTTGCTAGATTCCCGAGAATAATGATATTTCCCGTCCCTGATTGCATTGTTGACCGCCCAGAATGGATCCGTCCCGGCCTCCCAAGTTCATGTACACTTATACAGTAGTACCGCCGGCGCCTTCGCCCGCAAGGGGTTAATGCCCGACCAAAGGATTCAGCCTCTCGGCCAGGTGAGACGCGCTTTGTGTCGGTTCTCGGCGTGACCGTTGGTACCGCGGTGGGCCGTTGAAATGATCGGAATCCCAACAGGCTTGCGCGAAAGAAGCACGTGAAGCCCGATCGGGAAGGTGGCCCCAAAAAGTGGCCCCACCGGCTGAGACATTTCCCAGCCGTGGATTGGCCAGACTCGTCTTTTTAAAGCGGGGCCCATCCTCAGCTCGCGTGCACTCGTCGGTTACATCAAAAGCTTGTCGCGAGGAAAAGCAAAGCTTATCTTTGGACAAGGCAACCCTCAAACCAGAAAGACTGATTGGCGGCATGTCTTGTTTTCATTCGATCTTCTTGGGTCGGTACCTTTTCTGTTTGTGTGGTACTGTCCGGGTGGGTGCGTCGTAAGCTGTTTAAGGACTACAAGGGCACGTGTGACGCGAGAGTCAGGTTTCGACCATCTTGTATACACAGGTCTCACTCTGCCGTGGGCCACGTGCCGGCGAGGAAATAAATGTCGTGGTGTACATTGTACACTGTACACTGTACACTTTAATTTCCAGTGTACTTCGACCGATGGAGGGACGATGTCACTCGGAACTTCGGAACCCCACTTGAACTTCGAATCAGCCGTCACATGTTTGCACCTGATCGGTCGCTCTGATCTTGATCTCCGGCGCATCACTCTTCAAGTCGCACTCCATGAGGACGGGTGCAACAACACCAATTTGCGGCCAACACAATAGTAAAGCCTTCGTCATAAAGCAAGATGATGCGCATGGCCTGGTTGAATTTCACATGGAAAGCAGTCGTCGGCGCACAACGCGAGAAACCACTCCGCCGATCGAGTAGTCTGCACTCTATAATCTACACTCTACAGTGTGTCAATCCCAAGCCTGAAAAGATCGGATGGAGTCGCCGAACCCCAGTCTTCCCACTGCTGTATCAACATATCAAGCACCAATCCTTTTCGATCTCGAACTGCACGTGGTGAGAGATTGACATGCCGAGTGCCGGTAATTTGTCGACCTGTTCGAGATCGCCACCCACCACCCACCTCAGATCTTTCCATGAGCTTGTCATCACAAGAAGGATTCTTCTTTCTTCGTAAGTCCATCAGGTGGGCCTCAACATCGAGAACCGCCCGGAGAGGCTGCTGGACCGCGACGGGACGCCAAGCTTCCAAAGGTACCCACGCATTTGAGTCGGCGAACAGTCGGGGGTCTCCAGTCTCCACAAGCCCACGCCATGCGTTGAATCCCACGAGACAACTTGATTGCCGCTCTTCAACTTCCCGCAGGGAAGCTGCCTGTGGTGGAGGTCAAACTTTGGAGCCCAGCACTGGGCTCTTGTCCGCGCGATCAGACCCTGTGGCGCTGAAAGAATGCATTTCATGGCCAACGGTGCGAGAGGATGCGGGAGTTGGATCAATCAATTATATTAATCCTGCCCGTGGCCCCCCCCCGGCTTCGAGTCAGTAACTATTTTTCCCTTGTACTTCGTGCCAGGTAGCTCAACGACTCCGTGGTGACTTGCAGCCATCTCCGAAGAAAATGGATGCAGTTCAAGTGGAAAAGCCGGGGAAGGAGACTTCCCCAGTCGAGGAAGAACTGCAAGTCGTCCAGAAAGGGCGATGGGAGCGCAGTTGGCCTATCATTGCGTGTGGTGCTGGCCTCTTCTCCGATGGGTATCTGAATGGCGTAGGTTGCCCTCTCGACACTTCGACTAATCCAACCTGTGCGCAGTCTGTCCTTGGACAGCCCAGAAAGTCAAGAAGCGGCTGACACGATGCTGATGAAAAACAGGTCATCGGCTCCGTCGACACGATGCTATCGCGGATCTACCCTACCAGCTACAAGAATTCCCCCGCCCTCCGCAATGTCTCCTCCCTCGTCTTTGTCGGCGAAGTCGTCGGCATGTTGATCTTTGGCGTCACCAGTGACTATTTCTCGCGGAAATGGTCTCTGATGGCCTCGACCGTGATTGTCATTCTCTTCGCTGCGCTCAGTTCTGGCTCGTACGGTGCCAACGGCAGCCCCAACGGTCTCTTCGCCGCGCTGACGGCGTATCGCTTCCTGATGGGCATCGGCATTGGGGGTGAATACCCCGCGGGCTCTGTTGCCGCAGCTGAAAGTACAAACGAACTCAAGGAGGGTCACCGTAACCGTTGGTTCATCTTTTTCACCGACTTTATCATCGACTTTGGATTCGTGGTGGCCGCTTTCGTGCCGATGGTCCTGGTCCTGATCTTTGGTGAAGATCGCCTCGAGGCACCTTGGCGCATTGCGCTTGGGCTGGGTGTCTTGCCCCCGTTGAGCTTGGTTTACCTGCGTCTGAAACTGGAAGAGCCGGAGGAGTTCAACCAGGAGCGTATGCGTCGTTTCCCTTATGGTCTCATCATCAAGTAAGTCTCTCATTGCGACTGAATACCCAACGACCGTCTTCTTGGGGCTAACGTGAACTTCCACCAAGGTACCACTGGAAAAACCTAGTGAGTTACGCCATATCCCTCCTACCTTGGCAACGGACACCCCCTCCCAATTCCGTACTAGAAGGGGCGGGCTTATGGGAGCAACGCTAACATCTCCATAGCTGATCGTCTCCCTCGTCTGGTTCATCTATGATTTCTCCGTCTTCGCGTTCGGCACTTACTCTTCTGTCTGGCTGTCGACAATCCTTGGCAAATCAGCCCCCCTGTGGCACACCTTTGGCTGGAACGTGGTCGTCAATCTCTTCTACTTGCCCGGGTCAATGGCCGGAGCATTCATCAGTGACTGGATTGGTCCCCGCAAGTGTCTGGTCTACGGGATGACCGCCCAGGCCGTCGTTGGTTTCATCATGTCAGGCTGCTACGCATACCTGAGGTTGCCTCAGAACGTGGCCGCATTTGTTGTCGTTTACGGGTAAGTTTGCATCATCAGCAACCGCTGGATCTTCCAGACCACGAAGCCAATCGGTTACTAACACCACGTCTGTGCCTTAGGATCTTCCTCTCGTTAGGCGAGCTCGGCCCCGGCGACAACATCGGTCTTCTGGCATCCAAGACCAGCGCCACTGCCGTTCGAGGTCAATACTACGCCATCGCGGCAGCTGTTGGAAAAGTCGGCGCATTCGTCGGCACCTACGTGTTCCCTATCCTTCAGAACAACCCGGACCCGATCGCCGCTGGCCAGAATCCATTCTTCGTTGCCAGCTCGCTGTGCATTTTTGCGTCTGCGATTGTCTGGTTCGGGCTTCCTCATATCGGACAGGTAAAGTTCCTTCCAGCGTCTGTTCGCCGACCTCCAATCGGTCGGCTCTCCTTACTGGGCCGTGTTCCGAGGCTTATACATTCTTCTCCAGGATACAATCAGCAAGCATGATCGTGAGTTCCGTGAATACTTGGAAGCACATGGGTATGATGTTTCTACCCTGGGACAGCCTGCCCAGTGAGGGCGGTCCCTTCAAAAGTCGTCCGCAACCTGTTATCAGGCGGCCGTCACATTCCGATTGGAACGGCGGAAATGTTTTTTCTTGGAATCCATACCTACCGTGTAAACCTGCACATACGTCCATCAGTTTGTCAATAGCACTTAATCATAAATGATATTGGCATATTCTTTAAATCTTTGGTATTCCACCACATACAGCATCGCAGATTCCCGCAGGTGCCGGGTCGTATCGTATTGATAAAGCTACATCCACGCTTTTGCCATGCTTCTCGACCAACCGATTTGAAAGAGCGAGCTGCATCTTATGACCTCAAAACGGTCGTCTGCCACCACAGTCCCGATGCGGATTCTGTCGGGGTTCAAATTTGTCAGATAATGAAACCCTGCCAGTCTCCATATCGGCATCAGGGAGCTCCGCTGAACCACGTCTTCAGCCCACGGATGAAACCCTCTAAAAGCACCCAAGAAACCCCTTGATATGGGACGTCGGGATGACCTCAGCACCAGGTGTTGAATTTGCCATTGCCTCATCATATGAGGGCTATATAAATGGCCCCTCGGGAAGGCTCCTGGAAACCCTAAACGTAAATGAGCATGACAAGTGGGAGTCTAATCGCGTCCGCGAAAAAAACGTCAGTAACGCGATTCGCCCCAGGACCCTCAAGTTTGGATTCCGCATCGTCCAAGGACTTCAAAATCTGGGATGGGACGGTAGCAATCAAAGTCAGCAAGTCATCAAGGTAGCACGATGCCTCGCCACCGCCCATCCGCAACCCGCGAGGCCCATCCGGCAAAAGCCCAACAAATCCTCGGATATCACTTCCACACGCCTTCTACCCTTTGTCAGGCGCTGAGCGCCGACAAGGCCCTTGCTCTCCATGGGGACGCGCTGATCCAACAGATCCTTGTAAAAGAGGGTCTACATCGCCACGCGTCGACAAGTAAGTTGAGCAGTGGAGGGACAGCCCCCGAAAGCAACAAATGATCTGACTGGAACGCCAATGAGCTGGGCAGGGAGAATCAATCAGGTCCTGAAAACGGCTTCGAATGCGCATCTGAGTCGGCGGGGGTATTCGACTGGTCTGGCGGCGTGTATTCGCGTCACGCCAGGTCAGAATGGGTGCCCTCAACCGGGTCCGGTGGCGGATGCTATGGAGGCTGTTTTGGCGGCGATCAATGAGGACAGCGCGGAAAATATGGGCGCGGTAGAGTCTGTGATGAAAAGGCTGGGGATTTGGTGGCCTTGAGGTTGGGGGTAGAGGGATCGGTCACCTCTACATGGGGGGGTCCATCGAGGGCTTATTTTCCATGAATGGGATCTTCCCAGCGTAAGCTCTGAATGAATATCAGACTATTTCGTTTTGATATTTTGACCCATCTTGAAATGTCAAGGAAAAGAGAACTTTGGTGTAACTGGGAATGGATGGAAGACAGATAGTAAGGTATAGACATTAGTGTTTATTCGGTGAATCGAAATATGAAAACGCGATCCTATCTATCCCCTCGCCAATGACCCATCAACATCAAGCAATGTTCATGATACATCATTCATAAGCAACATCTCTCGTATGTATGAAGGTACTCAAGCCCAAAAAAAATAGACAAAAAAGAAACAAAGAAGAAACAAATCATGGTATCCAGTCCGTCAACTCAAATTCGTCAATTTGAAAATCGAACTTTTCAAGATCACTCATCGAGCCATTATCTTGAGGCCCCACGAAAGACATGCTTTCTGCCTTGACGTCTCGCAGGGGAATGCTGTCCGTATTATACCCTCTCTGCTCGGATACTTTGCGATAGAAAGTATCACAAGAGTGCCATGCTCGTTCTGCACCAGGACTGCGTGTGGACATGGCGTGCAGCCAGCGCAGGGCTTTTTGAGATAGCAAGATCAGGTGTGTTGTGCTGTCCTGCATGTGTACACATCCCGTCGACAGCTCGAACAGGATGATTCTGGCTGCTTGCGAGATGTAATATAGCACACTCCACCATGGGAACGTCTTGTATAGTTGGGTCGTATCGAGTTGGTCTGGTATCAAGTCGAGAATCTGCTTGGCAGCGTCGAGTGTCATCGTCGCCATTGACTGATTCAAGACTAGCGAATTGTCGGGCCCAAGTTCATCCCGTCGACAAAACCAGAGACGCCCCAGTACTATCCGCGCGCTTTGGTAGTGTAATGCGAGGCCGAGTTTGTATCGAATCTGCTCCACTGGACACTGTGGATCGATGGAGGTAATATCCAAGGAAGACGGAAGACTATTCCTCCAGTACTCAAGTCGAGATTGGAGGTCGTCAAGCCTTCTCTCCTTGTCAATCCAGATATTGGAAACATGTAGCTGATTGATGATCTCTTCGATAATCACAGCCAGGTCGCAGTAGAATAGATAGAAAAGACCAGCGTTTGGTTCAAGCCTCTTGAGCCAGGCTTCATCTCTGGGTCTGGATTCTTCTTGAGCAGGTCGGCCGTCACCATCGCTTGGCCAGCTTCTGGAACTTGGCATCAGAGTTTGGAGCCATTGGATTCGGACGCTCGGGTGCTGAAGAAGGGCCGACGCCGACGAGTTCGTCTCAAAATCCTCCTCTTCGAACGGGATCGGCAAAGGCGGTGCGTGTCGATCCTTTGGGATCGAAGTAATGTGACCGGAGATCAGACTCAGCGTCTGCTCAAGGGTGTGCAGGCACCACCAGAGGCGGAAGCGAGCCTCCCTTAATCTTGCGGGCAGCTTTTTGGAATGGCTGCGGTTGACACTCAACGTGATGGCGGAACGAGCAGCCAGGGCAGATATCCTCCAAGCTCTGGCGAAGACAACTAGTGCATCAGTCTGACATCCGGAGATACGGAAAGTGTATGAGATGTTTCGTCCAAACCTACCTGCCGATTTGGTCAGTTGCCAACAAATAAAATGCGACCAGTCCCTCAAGCTGCACCTGTTGAAGATTGGGCGGGCTGAATAGCTCTTCCCCGTTCAGGCTCAGCAGCCGCGCTCGGTTGAAATAAACAACGTGATCGTTTTCTGAACCTCGCGAAGGTGCTTGGATCATGTGCGTGTACTTGGCTGCAATGGCGAAAATGACGTTGAGGATGGCAAGCCACTTGTCTCCTGGCTGCTGGCCTTGATCCCAGAAATTCTGGTATTGGACACGGAAAAGCGGTCGGTTAATCATGGGGAAGAACGGGTGCACGTTGCACCAATACTGTTCAAACAGATGATCCGCCAACTCACGTGTTGGTAGACCATGCTTGTCGATCGGCTGCGGTATGTCCCATGACAAAGTGTTGACGGGCTGCTCGGCCGTGTTCATTTGGATGTCGTCTGTGACCAAGGGCCTCTCGGCACTCCCTCCCTGGCCTGAAACACCTGGAACCTCGTAAGCCATATTAGCGAATCGAGATAGAATGTCCGCGGGTAGATGCGACTGACTGGTCTGGCCGACAGACGGAGTTGATGGCCTTAAGGAGGTCGAGTCTTGAGGAGCTTCCAGGGGTGGGATCGAATCACCCAGATCATCCTTCAACAACGGATACTGTCATATGTTGTCAGCAAAGAGAATTATCGCCCTCCGAGTAACTAAGTTCTGGCCGTTAATTTTTTTTTCAGTACTCACATTATGTATCAACGCTTGGGTACATGGGCCACGTGGTTGGCTGTCGCTGCCGACGAGATCTTTGACAAGACTCCGATACTCTTGTAACAGAGCCGTGAGATCGTGTGTTTCCCTGGGAACTGCGTTAGTCTCTCTGTCTGGCTCCTGCTTCAACAAGTCGGTCGGAGAGGAGCTTACTTTTTCATTCGTTCATTCCACCCCAGGGGATAGTGACAGTGCAAGTGTAGATCACGACATTGCCGACACACGGGCTGTTCACCACTACACTTGACTTTACGGGCTCGGCAGGAGCTACACGCTCGCGAGACCCGTCCTGTCGTCAATGCACCGATATTGCCCACATCGCGCGGAATGGCGATCTTGGCATTCGGAGCGCCTGGGTGAGTAATCGAGACCCGACGACTGCGTGAAGATCCCGACTCCGCAGATGGTGATTCTTCTGAGCCAGGAGTCGGCAGGCTGTTTTCGATCGCTGAGTATGGACTCGACGAGGAGCTTGTCGTGTCCATTTGCCTGGGCAACACCAGTTGGGACGCCTCTTTGACGGGCTCGTCGGTCGCATCCAACTGGTCGGTACGTCTCGAGGGATTCCTTCTGGCCATGTATGTCCGCTCTCAGACGAAAGTGACGAAGGCACCGAAGGCTGTAGGGTTACTCACATACCCGCTTACCTGTACGCGGTGCGGTCCGGACTAATTTTTGAAGGTAAAAGACCTCGTATGCACTACAAAGACAGAGCTCCTGCAGAGCGACCTCGTGACGTCCTGGACGAAGAACACGGTGTAATGCCTGGAGGATGAGAGTGGATCACAAGTACACTAGATTGGTCTGTTTTTAGTCGCTTTGAACACTAACAAACATCAATTGTCGGTCGTTCACTGGTACCTGTCTGGTGATGCTGGGGGGGACGGCCGTGGCTGGGGGTGAGGTGACGTTTATATTTCCCATGCAGGCGTCCCACCGGTGGGGAATCGTCCAGTCAGGCTGTCAAATTTAGGCTTCCTTCAATTCCTGAGCCTTCTCCATATTTCTGGAAAATCTTAAATATAGATAGCACCTTGGGCGCCACATGTCTGTGTAGCGGTCCAGCGGATCGGGACGGTGGTGAAAAGAAATGCTGTACTGGGACCGATTTGAGGTCGATTATTGGCCTGTTCCCGATC